>JARFXV010000813.1:672500-975981 GCA_031761425.1 Cosmopolites sordidus | reverse complement strand
GTGGCGTTTAATTTATTAACACAATATTTCACAATATAGAATATATATATATATATATATATATATATATATATATATATATATATATATATATATATATATGAGAACATAAAGAAAAGTAAAAGTCTACAGAATTATAATCAGACCTGTAGTAACATATGTAACAGACTCGAGACTGGAACAAAAGAAATCAAAACAAAAAAATAGAATATAGAAGTAAAAATACTAAGAACCTTCTTGACAATAACACTAACAGACGGAGTAAGAAACACCAGCATAACAGATAAGTGCAACATACAGGATGTCATGAAATTTCTAGAAAGGAGAAGACTAAAATGGAATCAGTGCATAGATAGAATGATCCTGAATAAGTTGACCAAAATATACAGAAATGAGCGACCTTCAGGCATAGAACCTTGCAACTATCTTCTATAGAAATATAGACACAAACAGGAGTCAATGGTGGGAGAAGAAGAAGACTTTTTTTTACTCATGTTATTTTTTAACACCAATGAGTGAAAAATTCTCGTGAATCTCGTGATATTTTGATTTGTTATTTGAAATAAGCAAACTAGTTGCAAAATCCCCATATACCATTTATTTGGGGATTATGTTTATTCCAAAACTTATATACCAAAAGTACAAGCACATCAAATTTGGGAATACGGTTACAAAATGGAAAATTTTTAAACGTGATAAGTGCTAGAGATGGAACTTTAATTATATATGATAATTTGGTGCCTAATAGATCATGAGGACATATCAGTGACCTACTGTATATCTTGATACGGCATTATACCTGAAAAACGTCATGTTCCCTATGCGGTGAAATTATGTAGCGAGGAACAACAAAAAGTGCAACATTCAGTATAGAATCGAACTGAAAATAAAATCTCCGTATACATATCTATATACATTCATTCTGTGAAGAGTCAAGACGTTTCACCAAAATTTCATTTGGCATTTTCAAGTATTGTCCGCTTCGACTGAAGGGTTCAACCCAAGGATGCCGTTCCAAAAGAGCAGTTTCTCCTTTGAGCTAAACCATTCATCGAGCCATTTTTTAACTTCTTCGAAATCGGCGAAGTGCTACTCTGCAAAAAAGTAATAGTTGGATGAAGCAAGGCCTGGAGAGCACGGCGGGTGCGATAAAACTTCCCATCCAAGTGATTTCAACACTTCCTTGACTGGTTTTGCTGTATGAGACGGCACGTTGTCACGCTGCAAAGTCACCTTATCATATCTTTGAGCGTATTGTGGACGTTTCTCGATCAATGCACAGTTCAAATTGATCATATGTTGTCGGTAGCAATAAGTATTAACTGTTTCTTCAGGTTTCAACAGTTCATAATCCAACCTGGTCCCACCAGACACAGAGCATGGTCTTGCTACCAAAGCTATTTGAACTTGCAGTCGATGGGCCGGCTTCGCCGGGTGGTAACCATGATTTTTTCGCTTGGGATTTTCGAAATAAATCAATTTTTCATCACCCGTTACTATTTGATGCAGATATGATTTCCTTTCATACCTTTGAGCAGCATTTCACTGAAGATTTTTCGATTTTCTAATTGCCTGTCATTCTATTCATGTGGTACCCATGTTTCCATCTTTTGGATCTTTTCCATCGCTTGTAATCGTTCACAAATTGCGACTCGGCTCACATTTAACTGTTCCTCCAATTGTTTTTGAGTTTGTGTTGAGTCTTCATCCAATAACTCCTGCAATTCGGCATCTTCAGACGTTTTCACCACATTTGAAATGTCGAAACCACGTTTCACATGTTCTTACGGTTGGAACATGCTCACCGTAAGTCTCTACCAGCAAATGATGACTTTCAGCGGCTTTTTTCTTTTGGTAAAACAAGAAAATTATTTAATATATATATATATATATATATATATATATATATATATATATATATATATATATATATATATATATATATATATATATATATATATATATATATATATATATATATATATATATATATATATATATATATATATATATATATATATATATATATATATATATATATATATATATTTGTATATATATATATATATATATATATATATATATATATATATATATATATATATATATATATTAATGTTGGAAGTGACCACCGAATTGTACGAGCAAGGGTTCGGATTGACTGTCGAAAAGAGCGCGAAAAAATGGTAAGATCAAAGAAGGGCAAGGTGGATTCTGGAAAACTGCTGGAGAGAGGAAGCGATTTTGAGATTGCTTTGTCAAACCGGTTTGCTGCGTTACAAGATCCAGAGGAGGTGGAAATATCAGTTCAATATGAAGAAATCGCCAACAATGTACTTCAAACGGCTGCTTCAATAGCACCAGAGGAAAAATGTCTCAAACAAACAAAAATCTCCAGTGAGACCATTGATTTAATGAAGAAACGGCGAGCAATGAGAAATGCAGGTAGTCCTTTTGGCAGGGTCGAGTACACTGAGCTCTGCAAAACTATAAGAAAACGTATCAGAGAGGACACGCGCCGATTCAATATGCAGCTAGTGCAAAAAACCCTGGAAGAAAACAAAGGAATTAACAAAGCTAAACAGAAGCTGAGAAACAAAAGAACGCAAATATATGCTTTAAAGCGTGAGGATGGCACAGTGTGCAGGACGCGTACCCAAATGTTAGAGATTGTCAGAAGGTTTTATTCCCAGTTATATGAAGATCAGAGCCAGTCAGGGACAACGATACCCACTGAAGAACAATATATAATACCAGATATCCTAGTGGAGGAAGTAACAAATGCTATAGAATTGATGAAGAACGGCAAGGCTCCAGGAAAGGATAGTGTAACTGTCGAAATGCTAAAAGCTGGTGGTCGGACGTTACATAAAACACTGGCAAAATTATACTCAAAATGCCTCAAAGAACAAAAAGTACCTGACTTATGGAAAAATGCAGAAGTGATCCTTTTACATAAAAAAGGAGCACAGGAAGATTTAAAGAACTACCGTCCAATAAGCCTCCTATCAGTGATGTACAAAGTTTTCACTAAGATAATTTCTAAAAGAATATTAAAAAAACTGAATGACGCACAACCAAGAGAACAAGCAGGATTCAGAAGTGGATTCAGTACAATGGATCACATTCAGGTTGTACAGCAGGTCATAGAAAGGCACAACGAATATACCATGCCACTGTGCTTGGCTTTTATCGACTACGAAAAAGCATTTGATTCCATCTCAAAGCATGCGATAATGGATGCACTGCTTAGCCAAGGTGTAGAGAGAGCCTATGTAAACCTATTAGAATCGATATATGATGGAGCTACAGCCACAATTCACCTTGATGATCTTGAAGTGGGAATTAATATAGAACGAGGTGTACGGCAGGGTGACGCAATATCGCCTATTCTTTTCTCGGCTGGCCTTGAAGAAGTATTCCGTAAACTGGATTGGGAACAGGATGGGGTAAAGATCAATGGTGCAAACTTAAACCATCTTAGATTTGCAGATGATATTATTCTCATTTCACAAGACCCAGAGGAGCTGCAAAGACGCATACAAGAACTGCAAAGGGCTGGCGAACCATTTGGCTTGAAAATAAACCTGACAAAGAGTCAGGTTATGTTCAATAACTTCGCTCAGGACAGAAGAATTTCAGTTTTAGGAAGGGATTTAGAGATTGTGGACAGCTTTGTATATCTTGGGCAGAGGATTTCCATGGAGGGGAATACCGCCCGGGAGGTGGAACGGCGTGTTAAATGTGGCTGGCAGGCATTTGGTAGGCTCAACATAGTGTTTAAGAGCAGACTCCCACTTTGCCTGAAAAGAAAAGTATTCGATCAGTGCGTTCTACCCGTTATGACATACGGAAGTGAAACCTGGACACTCACATCGCAATCAATTCAAAAATTTCGGGTGGCACAAAGGGGAATGGAAAGATGTATGCTTGGCATTACAAGACGAGACAGAAAGTCCTGCGCATGGATCAGGGAACAAACAAAAGTCTGTGACATCATTGGAAGAGTAAAACAGTTGAAATGGAGATGGGCAGGCCATATAGCGAGGCGATGGGACGACAGATGGACCAAGGCAATCCTGGAGTGGATACCGCTTGATCGCAAACGTCCGCGAAGAAGACCGAAAGCACGATGGACTGATGACATCCTTAAGTATATTGGACCCGAGTGGCAGAGGAAAGCCCAGGACCGTGAAGGTTGGAAGCATGCTGAAGAGGCCTTCATCCTGCAGTGGATCGATACGGGCTGATGATGATGATGATGATGATATATATATATATATATATATATATATATATATATATATATATATATATATATATATATATATATATATATATATTTGTATATATATATATATATATATATATATATATATATATATATATATATATATATATATATATATATATATATGAAAAACAGAAATTTTTCATCCGTACTTCCACGTACCTCTGCTCGTCTCAAATCAGTCGCCGTCACCATGCCGAGACAAGTACCTCTCAGGACCGGTTTCTAGCCTCACAGCCGTCATCAGAGACCAAGTCAACTGGTCATATCGATGGCGGGTCGCAATCTCAATGAAACTCTATATATATATAATATATATAATATATTTTATATATATTATTTATATATAATATATATATAATATATTTTATTATATATATAATATATAATAAAAAATTTAGGCTTCAAATCGTCCAAGCTTATGCACCAACTATAAGCCATAAAGATGAGGAAATTGAGGAATTTTATGATGATGTGGCCCAGCTTTTATACAAGGAGAAATGTAGGTACAAAATCCTGATGGGTGATTTTAATACCAGAATTGGAACAACAAGAACAGACGAAAATGCAACTGGCCCATATGGAACTGGTGAGCGAGACAATAGAGGTGACAGATTAGTTGATTTTGCTGAAGGACAAGAACTATATATTATGAATTCATTCTATAAGAAAAATATCAGCAGAAAATGGACATGGAAAAGTCCATCTGGGCTCACAAGCGAAATTGACTACATCATGACCAACGATAAAACAATATTTACCAATTGTACTGTCCTTAACAATTTTAATGTTGGAAGTGACCATCGAATTGTACGAGCAAGGGTTCGGATTGACTGTCGAAAAGAGCGCGAAAAAATGGTAAGATCAAAGAAGGGCAAGGTGGATTCTGGAAAACTGCTGGAGAGAGGAAGCGATTTTGAGATTGCTTTGTCAAACCGGTTTGCTGCGTTACAATGTCCAGAGGAGGTGGAAATATCAGTTCAATATGAAGAAATCGCCAACAATGTACTTCAAACGGCTGCTTCAATAGCACCAGAGGAAAAATGTCTCAAACAAACAAAAATCTCCAGTGAGACCATTGATTTAATGAAGAAACGGCAAGCAATGAGAAATGCAGGTAGTCCTTTTGGCAGGGTCGAGTACACTGAGCTCTGCAAAACTATAAGAAAACGTATCAGAGAGGACACGCGCCGATTCAATATGCAGCTAGTGCAAAAAAACCCTGGAAGAAAACAAAGGAATTAACAAAGCTAAACAGAAGCTGAGAAACAAAAGAACGCAAATATATGCTTTAAAGCGTGAGGATGGCACAGTGTGCAGGACGCGTACCCAAATGTTAGAGATTGTTAGAAGGTTTTATTCCCAGTTATATGAAGATCAGAGTCAGTCAGGGACAGCAATACCCACGGAAGAACAATATATAATACCAGATATCCTAGTGGAGGAAGTAACAAATGCTATAGAATTGATGAAGAACGGCAAGGCTCCAGGAAACGATAGTGTAACTGTCGAAATGCTAAAAGCTGGTGGTCGGACGTTACATAAAACACTGGCAAAATTATACTCAAAATGCCTCAAAGAACAAAAAGTACCTGACTTATGGAAAAATGCAGAAGTGATCCTTTTACATAAAAAAGGAGCACAGGAAGATTTAAAGAACTACCGTCCAATAAGCCTCCTATCAGTGATGTACAAAGTTTTCACTAAGATAATTTCTAAAAGAATATTAAAAAAACTGAATGACGCACAACCAAGAGAACAAGCAGGATTCAGATGTGGATTCAGTACAATGGATCACATCCAGGTTGTACAGCAGGTCATAGAAAGGCACAACGAATACACCATGCCACTGTGCTTGGCTTTTATCGACTACGAAAAAGCATTTGATTCCATCTCAAAGCATGCGATAATGGATGCACTGCTTAGCCAAGGTGTAGAGAGAGCCTATGTAAACCTATTAGAATCGATATATGATGGAGCTACAGCCACAATTCACCTTGATGATCTTGAAGTGGGAATTAATATAGAACGAGGTGTACGGCAGGGTGACGCAATATCGCCTATTCTTTTCTCGGCTGGCCTTGAAGAAGTATTCCGTAAACTGGATTGGGAACAGGATGGGGTAAAGATCAATGGTGCAAACTTAAACCATCTTAGATTTGCAGATGATATTATTCTCATTTCACAAGACCCAGAAGAGCTGCAAAGACGCATACAAGAACTGCAAAGGGCTGGCGAACCATTTGGCTTGAAAATAAACCTGAAAAAGAGTCAGGTTATGTTCAATAACTTCGCTCAGGACAGAAGAATTTCAGTTTTAGGAAGGGATTTAGAGATTGTGGACAGCTTTGTATATCTTGGGCAGAGGATTTCCATGGAGGGGAATACCGCTCGGGAGGTGGAACGGCGTGTTAAATGTGGCTGGCAGGCATTTGGTAGGTTCAACATAGTGTTTAAGAGCAGACTCCCACTTTGCCTGAAAAGAAAAGTATTCGATCAGTGCGTTCTACCCGTTATGACATACGGAAGTGAAACCTGGACACTCACATCGCAATCAATTCAAAAACTTCGGGTGGCACAGAGGGGAATGGAAAGATGTATGCTTGGCATTACAAGACGAGACAGAAAGTCCTGCGCATGGATCAGGGAACAAACAAAAGTCTGTGACATCATTGGAAGAGTAAAACAGTTGAAATGGAGATGGGCAGGCCATATAGCGAGGCGATGGGACGACAGATGGACCAAGGCAATCCTGGAGTGGATACCGCTTGATCGCAAACGTCCGCGAAGAAGACCGAAAGCACGATGGACTGATGACATCGTTAAGTATATTGGACCCGAGTGGCAGAGGAAAGCCCAGGACCGTGAAGGTTGGAAGCATGCTGAAGAGGCCTTCATCCTGCAGTGGATCGATACGGGCTGATGATGATGATGATGATATATATATATATATATATATATATATATATATATATATATATATATATATATATATACATATATATATATATATATATATATATATATATATATATATATATATATATATATATATATATATATATACATATATACTATATATATATATATATATATATATATATATATATATATATATATATATATATATATATATATATATATATACATATATACTATATATATATATATATATATATATATATATATATATATATATATATATATATATATATATATATATATATACATATATACTATATATATATATATATATATATATATATATATATATATATATATATATATATATATATATATATACATATATATATATATATATATATATATATATATATATATATATATACATATACTAATTATATCATGACCAACGATAAAACAATATTTTGCAATTGTACTGCCCTCTAAAATATTAATGTAAGAAGTAACCACCGAATGGTACGAGTATAAGTTAAAATAAACTGTTGAAGAGAACCCGAAAGAATGGTAAGGCCACAGAAGGGCAAAGTGGATTCTGGAAAACTACTCGAGATAGACATTGACGGCTTTGTTGTGTTAAAAAACCCGGAGGAGATGGAAATACCAGTTCAATATGAAGAAATCACCAATAATGTTCTTGAAACGGCTGCTTGTATAACACCAGAAGAAAAATAACAAAACAGGCAAAAATTTCCAGTGAGACCATTAATTTAATGAAAAAACGGCATACAATGAGAAATACAGGGAGTCTTTTTTGGCAAGGTCGAGAACACTGAGCTCTGCAAAACTATAAGAAAACATATCAGACAAGAGACAGGTTTAATATGCAGCTAGTGCAAAAAACTCTGGAAGAAAACAGGGGAATTAACAAGGCCAAACAGAAGCTGAGAAAGAAAAGAACCCAAATGTATGTCTTAATACGTGAGAATGGCACAGGGCGTAAAGCGCGTAATGTTAGAGGTTTTCAGAAAATTTTATTCACAGTTATATGAAGATCAGAACCAATCAAAGACAACAATACCCACGGAAGAACAAATGCCAGATATCCTAGTAGAGGAAGTGACTAATGTTATAGAATCGATGAAAAAACGCAAGGCTCCAGGAATCTGTCGAAATGCTAAAATCTGGTGGTCGAACTTTACATAAAACATTGGCAAAATTATTCTCAAAGTACCTCAGAGAACAAAAACTACCTAACTTATGGAAGAATGCAGAAGTGATCCTTTTACCTAAAAAAGGAACACAGGAAGATTTAGGGAACTACCGTCCGTTAAGTCAGTAAAGTACAAGGTTTTCACCTTCAAGATAATATCCAAAAGAATGTTAAGAAAAAGTAAGTAAAAGTTAAGTGGATTCAGTACAATGGATCACATTCAGGTTGTATAGCAAGCCATAGAAAGATACAACAAATAATTAATCTCAAAGCAGGCCATAATGGATACATTGCTTAGCCAGGGTGTAGACAAAGCATATGTAAACCTATTAAGATCGATCTATGATGGAGCTATAGCGACACTTCACCTGGATGATCTTGAAGTGGGAATTAATGTAGAGCGAGGTATACGGCAGGGTGACGCAGTATCGTCTATTCTCGGCTTGGCTTGAAGAAGTGTTCCGTAATCTGAATTGGAAACAGGATGATGGAAAGATCAATGGTGTAAACTTAAACCATACTAGATTTGCAGATGACATCGTTCGCCTTTCACAAGACCCAGAGGAGCTGCATAAACGCAGACAAAAGATGCAAAGGGCGGGACAACCATTTGACTTAAAATTTTACCTGAAAGAGTCAGGTTATGTTCAATAAATTTGTTGAGGAGAGAATAATTTCAGTTTTAGGAAGGAATTTGGAAATTGTGGACCACTTTATATATCTTGGGTAAAGGATTTCAATTGAGGGGAATACCGCCCGGAAGGTGGAACGGCGTATTAAATGTGGCTGGCAGGTGGCAGGCAAGTAAACTCTCACTTTGCCCAAAATGAAAAGTCCTCGATCAGTGCTTCCTGCCCGTTATGATATACGGAAGTGAAACCTGGACACTCACATCGCAATCAATTCAAAAACTTCGGGTAGCATAGAGGGGAATGGAAAGATGTATGCTTGGCATTACAAGACGAGCCAGAAAGCCCTGCACATGGATAAGGGAACAAACGAAAGTGTGTGACATCAATAGAAGAGTAAAACAATTGGAATGGAGATGGGCAGGCCATATAGCGAAGCAATAGGGCGACAGATGGACCAAGGCAATCCTGGAGTGGATACCGCTTGATCGCAAACGTACGCAAAGAAGATCAAAAGCACGATGGACTGCTGACATCGTTAAATATATTGGACCCGAGTGGCGGAGGAAAGCCCAGGACCATGAAAGTTGGAAGTATGCTGAACACGCCTTCATCCTGCAGTAGATTGACACGGGCTGATGATATATACAAAAATTTATTTAAAAATGCCTTACCTATAATTATCAAAAATATTTTTCTTGATTTTTTTCTTTACTTCAGTTTTAGCCTTGGAAAATTCATGAAATGCTTTATGCATTGTGTTTTTGAACTCAAAAATGCTTTCCTTTTTTTTTAACTTTTAATGATTTGAAATTTAAAAAAATATATATTTAGCAAAACCAAACCAATCAATGAAAACCAAGTTTAAATCAAATTTCTTGCCTGGCAAATGTATCCATAATGAAAATCGTAAAACACTCTTGAACTCCGTTAACGAAAAAAAAAACTACAGCAAACAAACTAATTAACAGCTCCCATTCAAACTCTGTTTAGCAGTTATGTACAGTGCCACCAACTTACACACATTATTCTTCAATACCTTCGTCACAGAACTTTTAAGGAAAACAAATTAGGTACTGTTTTTACTTATTAATGCTTATTTTAACATTGTACAGAATACAGAACGCATTTATAAATCTCCAAAAACCCTTTTTTACTTCCAATCAAAAAATATAAATAAAATTCCTGAAAAAGAAAATACTATAGTAATCCAAGAAGTAGGAATGACTAAATGTTTAAATAATAATATAAATAAATAAATAATAAATAATACTCTATATAATGAAAATAATCAGACGGAGTTAACTAACTAAGAACAATAGCCGACCCCGGTGGTCTAGTGGGTGAGCAGCTCGCTTGGCGATCGAAGGGTCCCGGGTTCGAATCCTGGTGCGGGCATGGATGTTTGTGTATGTTTCGGTGGTGGATGATATGAAAAAGGCTAACTCTGTTGAGTAATACCGGTGCTGGCCAAAATACTGTCTAGGTGAAGGCCAAAAAAAAAAAAAAAAAAACTAAGAACAATATGTTTTTTAATAGTTTGTCTCATCCTGTATCCGAAATTTTGGAGTGAAGATCAATTTATAATCATAAACAATAGTTTTTTTGTTGTTACAATAATGGGTTTGTCAAGCTCTTTTTAATTTGTAACATTTTTTTGATATTCTAAAAACTATTTTTGCTTAAAAACTATTTTTGAAAATTTTCAAATCGTTCTAAAACGGCAGAAATAATTGAATAAATGCAAAAAAGATAGCCTAGCTTGAAAAAGATCTAAATCTTTAAAATAATAATACCGTACGTGGTAATAGTAATCACATGGGGCTAACTATTGAGGATATGGCGTAACTATTGTGAAGAGTTTTCTTTTGAAAACATTTTTCTGTAAGAACATACGCCTTTTTTCAGATTTCCTCGTCATGTATCCGGCATTTTTGGCTGAAGATTAATTTATAATCAGGAAAAATATCAAGATTTTTTGAGTTGGTGCAGTAAATGGCTCGATTTGATTGGTAACATATTTTTTTTTAAATCAACAATCCAGGTTTTGATATCCAGAAAATTGATGATAATGTTTTACTTCTATAATGAGATGTTCACAGTGAAGGTAAGTTTGTGGGTAAACAGATCTTTGGAAATGCGAAATGTCTACTTGTACGAATAGTAGTTTAAGAACTACATCTGAGAGTGGGCTTGATCTTACACCGGAACTTAGTCGGATATGTTTTCCAGCGGTGTCTGCTTACTCACATTTAATAATACTCATTTTTTTAATAAAATCTTTGTAATCTACATCATTTAATCGCAATAATCATGACAACCTAGTTAGTCTTAGAACAATTTATTTAACCTAATTCAATATACATACTATTATTTTTCGTTTTCTTGGCTCTATGCGAGCTTCTTTATTCTTCTTATTATTCTCCAACTTCTTATTTAAAAATAATGTTGGCAATATAATGCTATTTAATATTTTTGATGTCATCATCTTTTCTTACCCGCCAATTCGTACAAAACCAAGTACATGCTTAATGTGAATAAGGTTTACACAAGATTGATGTCACATATCCCACTCTTATCAATGTATTTAAAAGGTTCTTAGAGTATTGTTACCTTTAATAATAATTTAATTGATTTTTCTTGCAAATCGTTTCTTTACATTAGATAATTGAAAGTAGTTACTAAAAGTAAAAATATATAAAGACGATTCCTATAGTAAACAGGTATTTAATTTCTAACATTGGATTAGTGTGTAAATCAATTAAAAATGATTTGAGATAAAAATTCATGGTATATACAGACTAATCAAAAAGTTCCTAGCCTGATAAATTGATAGCGCAGCTAACGGGAGACTAAGCAGTGTATTAATAGGTGTTTCTTTTAATAATATCGATTTTCTTTGAAAAAATTTGAGCGATTATTTCCATAACAAAATAAAATTACCTTAATAATCAAAGTATTGGCTATCGTTAGATATTACTTTTTCCCATATTTCTGTCAAAGAATGGATTCCGCGGCAAAAGAACTTTTCGTTTTTTTTAAAGTCCATTCATCAAACCAAAATTTCCCTTCTTCGTAAGAATGCAAGGAACTAAGTCCGGTGAATACGACGGGTGGGTAGGACGTCCCATTTCAAGTTCCCAAATAGTTTTTCAATAAAGTTCTCTACACTGGTCACACTGGTCACACTGGTTAAGGGTGGTATATTTTTCGCTTTGTCAATCATTATTAGTATATGGAATTAATGTATGGAATTATTAATGTATGAAACTTTGACAGCTCATGGCGGCCCTATTTGTTTACTGATTTTTGATTTGTCAGTTGTTTTCCGAAAGATTTGCAATTAAATCATGGTTCGTTTTACGTTAGAAGAACATTTCGAAATTGTCCATCGTGTTATTCGTCATGGTGGTCCTTCTGAACAGGCTATTGATCGTGTTATTAGAAAATTGCAGTGAGTTTACTTTCCACAAGTGTGGTGCCTGTACGAAAAGAAAAAGTCAGAAGTGTTAAGAATATTGCCGCCGTTCCAGCAAGTGTACCCGAAAATTACTACGTGTAGGTTGCTCGCCGCTCACAAGAGAGCGTCCATGTAAGATGGTACTGGCACAAGAAATGAAGCCAACCGACCAGCGCATTCATCGTGAATTTGCCGATTGGGCCGTCGAAATGATGGAAGCCGACAATGAATTTTATTGCGAAATCATCTTCCCCGATGAGGCTCATTTCTGGTTCAATAGCTTCATCAATAAACCAAATTGTCGGTATTGGTGCGAATCTAATCCACACCTGATACATGAAAGTCCTTTGCATCGGCAAAAGATCACAGTTTGGTGTGTATTTTAGCATTGAGTGCTCATCGGTCCTTATTTCTTAAAATATGGAAGGAGCCACCGCTATTATCAATACCGAGCACTACAAAGCAATGTTGGAAGATTTTTTTTCCTGGAATTTGATGGAATAGATAAGGATCACCTTTATTTTCAACAGGATAGCGCACCATATTTCCCGAGTTAACATGGCCTTATTGCGAACCAAGTTCGACAACTCATTAATTTCACGAAATGGTCCCATCGCTTGGCAACTGAGATCATGGGATTTAACTTCTTTAGATTATTTTCTCTGGGAATATGTAATAGCACCGATTTATAACAATAAACCCGTGACTATTGGCGATTTGGAAACTAAAATTCGTCGAGCCATAGTCGTCATACAACCCCAAAATAAGCACTAGGGTCATCGAAAATTGGCGCAGCGGATCCGTGTCTCCAAAAAGAGCCGTGGTGGCCATTATGGCTGAAATCTTATTCAAATCATAAATTGTATGTCTGAATTTCTTAAATAAACCAATTGGAATTGATTTTGAGCAAAAAAATGTGTTTTATTTAATTTTGAAGTTCCATCATTCTTATTGGTAGATCCTATATATGGTTTTTTGGTTTTATATCTGTTATTATCTATAATTTTAACGCTAATGTGTTCTGCATTAGGAAAATTTGTATATTTTAAAATGATCACATTGTACTACAGTGTAATCACTCTGAATTGTAAATGGTTGTATTGATGACTGACTGTGTTATATTACTCCAACTCTCAACATAAGTTTACTTTATGAGAATTGGCTATAAGGAGAATTTTAGTGTATTTATTATAAATTGTCGCATTGAATACCATCAAGTTATTATGGGCGAAATAAATGTATTATTATTAAATGTATGATCAAAAAAAGTAATTTGGTGTTTAGTGGCAAATCTCTTCGAGTTTAGTATTGTTTCACCGAAGGTTCCAATAGAAGAATTAATATGTCTAATTAGTATAACTAAATATATAGGCTCAGTCAGTGAAATAACAAGTTGAATGACATCATTTGCACATGGTAAAAGTCGTTATTTTCTATTTGTCCTTATTGTTTTAATAAGTAACATTGATCTTGACAATCGATAGAGAAACACAAAGTGTCATAAGTGCTACGAGACTGTTTTCCCACCTGTACCAAAAAGTGTGTGTGATTTCCAAGACAATGACTAAATAGCCAAATTATTTTTGAATAAACGAACTGAGACTTATGTCTAAATTTCCAATATAATAGAGTCGACATTTAGACATAAGTCTCAGTTCGTTAATTTATAATGAATTTCCATAAAGTATCGTCTACCTCAGTTAAATAAAATTTATTTTTTAAAGGCGAAAATATGTGTTTTGTGAAATATTTGTTATTACATCAAGATTGAAGAATGGTTTACGACATCACAGAAAACTGTTGGATTTCATCAATCTTCTAAAAACAGCCTAGATTGGGCGAAGAAAAATTTTGATTATGACCACAGCAGTACCATTTAGCCTGGTTAATTTCTACCAAATCCATTAATACGGCTGACCATTAAGCATATACTAAAAGTACATATTTTCAAGATAAGGCGGTATTCTTAAAATTAAACTTACATCTTATTAAACCATTATTGGATTATGTGTGGAGCAGAATGTTACCTGAAACAAAAATGAATAATTTTTAGAAATTGCAAGATTAGAATATAACGTGCGGAAACGAAATTTTCACCAAGACATGCTCCATACAATTTCTCGCAATCGCACGTTTTTCTAATTATTATATCATCAACAGATAATTAAATTTTAAATTCATTGTTTTAATGCCTCGCCGAAGAACTCTTTTATATGATTTAACGTGTATAGAAAGTTTATTTTGCTTTCATAAAAACATTATATACTTCAACGAAGTATTGGTGTTAGCAAATGTAACAAATACATTTGAGTGAATTGTATTAAAATGTATCTAATATATAAAAGAAATTCTAATATTGGGTTGATTCACGTTTTTGTTCGATCCATGTTTTTGAGAAAATTAAAAGAAAAATGATATTTACTAAAAATTACACTTAATCAATATAGTATGGGCCATTCTATTTGATGATCTTTTTCCATGTCTCCGGTAGTTGTGTAATTTCATCGTTCATAGAAGTTCCGAGGTTTCTGGGCAAAGAACTGATCCAGGTAATTTTCCAAATTTCCTAGGAAGGAAAGTCTAAGCTATTTTAAATTATTTTCTAAAAAAATGGTAGTCGTAGGGCGCAAGATCGGGAGAGGATGGAGAATGGACCAACATATCAGCCAAATAGTAAAAGCTTGTGTCGAGTGGCCAAAGATACAAGGTACGCATAGTAAGATACAAGAGACGCATGATCTAGCATTAATTCGATATCCTTTCTGTTGGTTAATTCAAACCGCATCTGGTCGATTACTCGATGTAATTTTCTTTGTTGTGAACAATATTTCTCCGAATTATTGGACTGATCAAATATGAACAATTATAAAAGAAAGAAAAATCATCGATGTGACAAGGACAATTGTTTTAGGGAAAAAAAATTAAAAATGAAATCGACCGGTAGGAAAAGTAACGAGAAACGGCTGATAAAAAAGCATGAACAGCAAATATAACCATGAATAGCAAGGTCAAAAGAAAGAAATATAACCATAAAATTAAAAATGACTTGTAGTATTACTTCGAATTCGTGTCCTAACTCTAGCAGTGTCCCAGTGATATCTTCCAGCAGTACTTCCAATTCGCCATCGTCCACTTTTTATTCGCCTCCCCAGACATTCAGTTGAAGGAAGGCCTTACACAGGCTTCACACATATCGCTTGATATATTTTGAATGGTGGCAGGAATGTTTCGTTTCAGGTCAAGGATTGTTCGGGGTTTATTTCTGTAAACCTTCAATCTCTGGTTATAATCCTGGTACAATCTCTGGTATAATTCTATAAGCATAATGAAACGCTGTGATATGGCATGATCTGGAGTGCACAGAAAACGTCGTTTATGTCCACATTTATCAGTTTAAGCCAAAGATATTCTGTTAGCATATTCCCATAGTGTTCACCATTAATAGTAATGTGATTTCCATTAATTAACAGAAGCCAGAAGTGCGCCTCATCAAAAAAGATTACTTTATCCTCAAAGTGCGGAACGCTTTTTGATGGTATCAAACCATCTTTCTATGGTGAATTGACGCAATGTACTGAATAGAGCTCTCTATGAATGACATCTACATCAACAGCGTTGCCGCTGTTACCTTTCAAAATTCTGAAACTCTTATTGGAAAACTTTTAATTTACAGATGTTATCGCCAACATCCAATGATGGATAGCCAACTGAAGAAGAATAAGTGAATTCCGGTAGGTCTTCAGAGACATGAATATAATTATTATTCAAAAGAACTTGTAAATACTGCAAGAAACAGAGAAATATTTAAAAATGCAGTCTTCAATATCCAAGGATAGCCAAGGATGTTTTCCTTTCTTTTTTTCTTTTAGCCTACATGTAGCCCAATACTGAGTATAGGCCACCCTCAAGTGCTTTCACCTATAATGATCTTGTTTGATTCTCATCCATGGGCCGGCCGCGGTGGTCTGGTCGGTTAGTCGCCTGCCTGGCAATCCAAAGGTAGCTGGTTCGATTCCAGCGCTCGGATGGGTGTTTTTATTTAATTCTTCTGTCTGTCTTACTTCCTACCCTACACACACATTTATACACTCACATACACACACAGGCCCACACACAGGCCCACATACATCCACACCTAAATGTCTGTGATTGTTTCTAGGCAAGAGTGTAAAATCCGACAACGAATTACCCCTCAGTCACGCCAGTTAAAGGCTGGGTAAGGCCGGATGCCTTCTGAGAGTTGTGTTCTACGTTGATTACTCGCCAGTCGGTAGGCTTCCTGATAGACTTATGGGTAGGCACATAACCAAGGGTTGATAGGGGGGTGCTGGCCTGGGTTTGTCGGTAGCTGATGACCGTGGTTCGGAACCCACGTTAAGCTGTAGGTCCAGTCGCTAAATAGCCTTAGATGCTGATGCGCCTCTAACCGTAAATCCTTTTCCTTTTCCTTTCATCCATGGCAACCCATACGTCCATAAACTAACCCATATCGTCATCTTTAGATCATCATACCATTTCATCCCTGGTCTACCTCTATTCATTTTCCCCATCCATCACTTTCATTGAAATATCTTAAAATTCCAGCTACTATTTGGTGTATTTGCCACACTGCCTACATAATGCCACTTCAATTATATCACTTATTTATGATATCGGCTATTTTAGTTTTCTGACCAATCCACTCATTAATTTTCTTATCTCTCCGAGTAATCCCTGGCTTTGATCACTCAATGGCACTTTGGATAACCTCCAGCTTCGTAAATATTGGCCTTGTTAAGGTCCATGTCTTAGCGTCATATACTAGAACGGGGAGTATGCACTGGTCGTATACTTTAGATCTTAAACACTGCGGGATTCTTTTGTTCTTAAGTACATGTGAAAGCTTACAAAATGTCGTACATGCAAGTCTTCATCCCTCCATTTCAATGAAAAATATATTTACCCTAAAATAGACTGAAACACATTTAAGGTATTTTTATAAATCTATTTAAAAAAAAAAAATATAATATTTATACATCGTTGAATTTAGAAAAAATACTATTTCCAATAATGGAAATGATTCAAATCCAAGTACTTATGTTAATGTTGGATTTCAAATATGAGACAAGAAAAAATGGCAAACATTTCCTGATGTACAAAATTTCATTAAGAAATCTCAAAGCGTTCTCGAGATATTTGACCGTTTCCATACATAATAACGACCTCAGATATATACATATCATCATCATCTTCATCATTCAGCCATTGTCGATCCACTGAGCTTTCCTCTGCCATTCGGGTCCAATATACCTGAAGATGTCATCGATCCTTCGTGTTTTAGGTCTTCTTCGTGGACGCTTATGATCAAGCGGTATCCATTCCCGGATCGCTTTGGTCCGTCTGTCGTCACATCGCCTTGCTGTATGGACTGCCCACGTCAATTTCAATTCCTTTGCCTTTACAATGATGTCACATACTTTCGTCTGTTCTCTGATCCATGTGCAGGTCTTTCTGCTACCCGAAGCTTTTGAATTGATTGTAATTTGAATGATTGATAATATTTCACTTCCGCATGTCAGAACAGGCAGCATGCACTGATCAAAAACTTTTCTCTTCAGGCAATGTGGGTTGACAAAGTTGCCAACCACGTTAACGCGCCGTGCCTTTTCACGGGCGGTATAACCCTCCATTGAAATCCTTTGCCCTTTGCCCTTTGTCCAAGAGTGATGTAGTGGTCCATCACCTCCATCCATCAAAGACACTAATCATCATAGATACAAAGACATCAAAGACAGTCCATCAAAGACACTAAATATATATAGATACTACATTATGACATTTGATAATAGATAAAAAAAAACTAGCAATACATTATATTTTGGACACTTGAATATAAGCAAAACAAAGAAACTATAAAATCAAATAAAAACATACATAAACCAAGTAGTCAAAATAAGTATAAATATTATTATATATCACAAAGTACATATAAGGTCAAAATATCATTTAATAAAACACACACATATACCGCGCATTTATACAAAGATCCAACCAGAGATGATGTATCTAGACGATTATACATCCACGTCGACATCGTCGATCCATAGCAGTGCAGTCGGCGTGGCATCATTAGTTCCCGTAGGCCACCTGGGAGACTTTTCAAAGGGCAGGAGTTCATCGGATGGTTCATTGTTTGATATGGGTCGCCGCAGTCACATTCAGGGGCAATCGCCATCCTCCATTTGTGCAGCATGTCATTACATCTGCCATATCCGGTTCTAAACCTGTTCAATAGACTCCAGCTGCTTCTCGGGAGGTTTAAACCCAGCATTTTCTTATCCCGCAGATTGATATGGTCGACATTCTTGGTAAAGTTGTGTCCACCTTTCATTAATGTCTACGCCATTTTTCAAGTCTGTGTCTATCCAGATTGGCTGGCGCGATTTCAATCTATACCGTGGAAGGTTGTTCAGGTCTCGATATATGAGCAATGTTGAACATAACCTAACTCTTCTTCAGGTTTATTTACAGCCAAATGGTTCTCCCGCGCTTTGCAGCTCATGTATGTGTTTTTGTAGTTCATCTACGATATCATCTGTAAATCTAAGGTGACTTAACTATGCATCATTTATTTTTATTTAATCCTATTCCCAATCCAGATTACGGAATAGCTCTTCAAGGCAGGCTGAGACAAAAACAGGCGATATTGAGTTACCCTGTCGTACACCCCATTCTATTTTAATTTTAACTTCAAGATTATCCATGTGAACTGTCGCTGTAGCTTCATCATACATGGATCTCAGTAGGTTTACATGAGCTCTGTCTATCCCTTGGTTAAGCAATTCATCCATTATGGCTTGCTTTGATATCGAGTTAAATGCCTTTTCATAGTCAATAAATGAGACTTTGAGACATTTTGAGTACAATTTTGCCAGTATTTTATGTAAAGTTGGACCGCCAGCTTTTTACATCTCAGCTGTTACGCTGTCCTTTCTTGGAGCATTTCCATGCTTCATCGCTTCTGTAGCATTTGTCACTTCATCCGACAGGATATCTGGCATTTGCTCTTCTGTGGGCACTGCTCTCTTTCTTCACTCGTTCTGATCTTCTGACGTTTTCTTATAGTTTTGCAAAGTTCAACGTACTCGACTCTGCCAAAAAGATTCCCTGCATTCCTCATTGAACGCTGTTTTTTCATTAAATCAATTGTCTCATTGGAGATTTTTGACTGTTTGAAATCCTTTTCTGCTGATGCTATTACAGTAGCCGTTTCAAGCACATTGCCGATGATTTATTTATACTGATCTGTTATTTCTATCTCCACTGGGTCTTTCAACACATCACAGCGGTTCGACAAAGCAATCTAAAAATCGCTGCCCCTATGAAGAAGCTTCCCAGAATCTACTGTACCTTTCTTCGATCTTACCATTCTTGTACTTTCTCTTCGACAATTTACCCTAACCTTTGCTTGTACCATTCTATGGTCACTTCCGACATTAAAACGGTTAAGGACAGTTCAATTGTAAAATATGGTTTTATCATTTGACATGACTTTTCCATGTCCATTTTCTGCTGATTTTTTTCTTATATAAGACCACTTGATAATATACAGTTCTTGTCTTTCCGCAAAATCAACCAATCTATCACCTCTATTATCCCGCTTAGCACTTCCATAAGGGCCAGTTGCATTTTCACCAGTTCTTGCTTTTCGAATTCTAGCATTAAAGCCACCGATCAGAATTTTATACCTGCACTTCTCTTTGTTTAGAAGCTGGGCCACATCATCATAAAATATCTCTATTTCCTCATCACCATAGCTTATAGCTGGTGCATAAGCTTGAATGATTTGAAGCTTAAATTGTAATGACGCATTGTGCCAGTCGGTCCGATATACTTTCAAAAGTTACGACACCGTCCTTCGGTTAATGAGAAATCCAATTCCACCACATCGTCCTTCTCCCTACCCTGAGTGTAAAGTACGTAACCAGTTGTTTCTAGTTTGATTAGCTCTTCGCCCTTTCTTCGAGTTTCACATAGCCCTATGATGTCCCAATGTATGTTGTCAAACGCGATCAACTAATTCTTGTAGTCGTTCATCCATTTTCATTGTCCGAATATATATATATATATATATATATATATATATATATATATATATATATATATATATATATATATATATATATATATATATATATATATATATATATATATATTGGGTATATACTGGGTATATATAAATATTGGGTATATATAAATTTATCCGCGTTTTCTAAGACTGTTCCAGAGACGGGTATTTATGGATCTCCAGAACACATGGAGCCACGTTTTATTCAAACTGACGTAAAGTCCTATTTCTCGAGATGCCTTTTCTAGATTTTGTATCATATCCTGGAGATTTTCATTATTTTCGCAAACAGAACGTCATAAACAAATCTTGAATTGTTAAATTTTTCTCGGCTAATGTTGATCCCCTTGTTTGACCAGTTCAGTTCAGTTATTTCTCCTCCTTGGAGTGTTAGATTACACAATTTCGGATGTATTATATCCCCCTGTCTAATACCTATCCGGATCGGAAAACTTTTGGTTGGTTCATATAGTTTCACCGTGGTTGCATATTCATAGATGTTTTTAGTCTGGGTATCGTAAATATATTCGAGTATGATCTGGTTTTTTCATTATTGCCCAGTGTTCAATAGAGTCAAAGGCTTTCTTATAATCGATAAATACCATATATAAAGGCAGATTGTATTCGAACGATTTTTCTGTTAAGATCTTGACAGTTAGTAGGTGATCAGAAGTTCCAAATCCCTTTCGAAATACCGCCTGTTCCGTTAGTTGGTATTCAATCCAGTTCCTTTGTTAGCTTATTTTTTTAAACTATTGGTGATGTATTAGGAAGTCTAAATATAACTATTATATTATGGAAAACGAATTTATCTCTAATATTTAACCCTCGTATGTTTCACAGACGCAATAATTCTTATTCGCCTTGTAAAATGATTACTCTGTAAATAAATATTACAGTTTGCTAATATAAAATTAAATTCACATAATATTTGTTTTATTATCCAACGAAGCGTACTATACATCAACTGCCTTATACATTGGGATGTAATTATTTTCAAGATCCATAAAGTTGATTTTTCAAATGGCGATAACCAACAAATTAAGACGCAAAAACTGGTAAATTCGTTGTTGTAGTCGTGATTCGCGTCTTGGCAGCCAGTAAAAGTCCCCCGGAGAAAATTTACAATTATCGTTCAGACGTTTATTTCTTCCCATAATAAAGTACATCGTCTGGTAAGATTTATTTTATTTTATATCATTTGTTCGACGGAACGATCCCTGAGGACATGAACCATCTGGTATAGCGACCTGGTACCATCCAGCTGCAATCGTATTCTGGCACCTACGCGTGTGCGGATTTTCCTTTTTTGTTTCATTCAAGGATCGAGAAAAATCACAATAAAATATT
Source organism: Cosmopolites sordidus (assembly GCA_031761425.1). Taxonomy (NCBI): domain Eukaryota; kingdom Metazoa; phylum Arthropoda; class Insecta; order Coleoptera; family Curculionidae; genus Cosmopolites; species Cosmopolites sordidus. The sequence goes on along the minus strand of JARFXV010000813.1, from coordinate 954,009 downwards.
ATATTGTTTACTGATCAAGTTACGCACTATCAGTACATTGAAACACAAATTATACAGTTGAACCACCAAGAGATTACCCATGCGTCATCAAATGACGTCATAAATTTCCTATATCATAGACATAGTCTCAATATGTTCTTTTGCTTTACTGAACGAGAGATAAGGAGATAAAAAATTAATATGTATGTCTTCGGGTAAGAGCAGTACGTTCGATAATGTACTGCGGGCTAGAAAGAGAAAGTAACAAATAATTAAAAGGTGTTTATTCGAACCAGTTGTCAAAAGTTCCTCTACTGAGTTCAGCGGTACTGTTTTGGTTGTCATTTGACTTGTTTTGTTATTGTGTTTTAGTGATGTGCTGTAAAGTCCATTTTTATTATAAAATAAGTTTTGATAACAACAATAATATATAACAAATGTTTTCGGTAAGTATTAGTAAAGATTCATAAAGTTTTAATTCCTTCAATAATTCTAACCTAACCAAAAACATTTTATTACTAATGTTTAATAAACACAGAATTTATATTGGTTAATTCTAAAAACATACTGAAGGATCAAGGACTGTTTCAAAATAATAACGGAAATATAGTGCGAACTTTTAAATGTTCAAGAAATCTAAAATAGAGAAAGTGGAAAAAACTGAAAATCTAGGAGTAACATTAACATGTAAAAAGGATGAAGATAAGGAAATAGAGAAATGACTAGCGATAGGAAGCAAACGCGCAGGAATGTTTTCAAGGGTTTTAAAGGTAAATAATATAACAAGAGCAGCAAAAGTAAGAATGTATCAAACAATACTAAAACCCACGGCTACCTATGCGTGCGAGACACGGGCAATTCCGAAGAAGAAAGAAAATAAGCTATAAGTCTGGGAACGTAAAATATTAAGGAGACTTTTTGGGAGAATTAAAGTTTAAAACGAATATAGAAGAAGATCAAATAGAAAAATAGAAGAATTGTACAAAAAACCAAACATTGCTCAGGTGGTGAGAGCGCAGAGAGCTAGATGGTTGGCGCACATAGCGAGGATGGTGGGCGAGAGGTGGGTTAAAGGAATACTGATGAGAGGCAAAGGAAGAAAAAAAAAGTATAGGGCGATCGAGGAAGAGATGGCTGGATGAGGTGATTAATGATTTGAGGACAGTAGGAGTACGGGATTAGAAGGCTGCGAACAACCCAAGATTCCTTTTTAATGTTCGATATCGTTTTCTTACCAATTCCCCTCATCCTCACTTTCAACTGTTCATTCTTTCTATTCATTCATTAGCTCAGTTATGTTTGCATCACTTTTCCTCTAATCCATTCTTATTTGTAAATTAGTTGCTTCCAACTTCTTTTCACAATTAATTCTACTGACTACACAATATTGGAGGATGTAATCAATCTTGATATGGTTGAGATGTTTGGAATCTGAATGGAATCTATGGAAGATGTTTACAATTTTACACCATTGACTGAAGCCTTGAATTATTGTTTTCATCCTTCCACTATGTCATATTTTCCTTTTTTCATCCTGTTCTACTTTGCCGTTCCACTCTTGATTTATCTATAGTTTCACTCACAAGTCTATGTGCCCTTTTGTTCAATGGCTCCGGATTCCTTGATATCCATGCAAATCCTAATTTTTTATCTCGATTATTTTAACTTACTAATTTCCGTTGGCGAATCTCAGATAGGCGATCCTCTCAGAAAACAGGACTTTAAAAAAAAAACGAAATATATATTTTTTCATCAAAATCAAAATTCAGGATGGCGGTCGATGCGTTTTGAATAGCTTCAATGTCCGAATTACAGTGTCCTTTGAAAATTCCGCAAATGAAGTTTCTCGAAGAGCTTGTCGTTAGATCAGGCAAGTATGGTGAATGATTGTTGGTTAAAATAGAATTTTTGGATAAAAATTAGTGATGAGCGTCGAGCAATGGGACGGCGCATTATTGTGTAATAAGAGCCAACTACTTTATTCACGGTATTTTGGCTGAAAACGACGAATACACGACTACAGACACTTCATAATACCAAGATAAAACCCAGCATTAATTGTTTGACCAGGTGGAATAAACTCCTTGTGCACAATTCCCTCCGAATGGTAGAAGCAAATCAATATTGCTTTGATTTTTGACTTATCGAGACGGTTTTTCTTCGGATTTGGCTCGCTCAGGTGCTTCCATTCAGCACTTGGGTTCTGGATCATATTGCTGGTATCTGATCATATACCACGTCTCATCACCAGTAACAATGGTGTACTTGAAGTTTCCGTCCTTTTTCGACTGTTTAATCAAGTCCTTACAATGTTGGATTCGGAGCAATTTTTGGTCTTCAATGAATTTGGGTGGAACAAAGCGTGCACAAACCTTCCGTCCAAAAGTAGTCCAAAATGATTACTCAAAACGCGACGAATTGAATCTTTGGACATGTTCAATTCCATTTCCATGTATCGCAATGCAGATTTTGGCTAATATTTTATACATTTTACAATTTCAATGTTACTTTGAGAAACCAAGAAATTTTTCGGACCAGGATGTTCGTCGTTTTTGATGTCCTCACGACCTTCTTTGAATCATTTAAACCACTCATGGACTCTGCCACAGAATAAACAATCCTCACTATACACTTGTTTTATTAATTGAAACGTGTCGATGAATATTTTACCAAGTTTAAAGCAAAACTTAATATTCACTCTTTGTTCGATGTTGGTATAATTTTTCGACCGATGATATAAACACACTGACATATTAAGCGCTATAACTTGTCTTCTAATGATCCAAATGTCATAAAATTTTGTCAGAACGCCAATGAAGGATGCACCTTTTCAACGCTTATCCCCGTCAAGAGATGGCGCCACTAGAAATAGCTATTATTAAAAAGTTCTGTTTTCCGTGAGACGCACGTTATATACTTATTTATCTTTCTTTTTTCGATGCATTTTATTTGTTTTATTGCTGTCTGTTTTGGTAGTTCCTATCATTGCATGCCTGTTCTAAAAATCTCCGCCTCTGACAACAGCTTGCAACTCTCTGAATGCTAGTACATAATTTATTCCCATACTCTCCCCATGCAGATGCAGATGCATTAACAGATTCGTCTGCCCATATATTTCATCCTTCGTTCAGTTTATATGCATCGCCAGCTCCAAATATTCAACTATCGCATGGCCAGGATTGCTTACTCAGCCTACTTTTTCCTTTAATACGCTCTCCTTATATTCAGCCATACATCATACACCAAATACAGCAATTCCCAACCAAAGCCTAGGTACTTCAGCTTATTCGCTTCCTTTTTATTGAATACATAGTTCCCATTTTTTCCCAATTGTACGTATCTCTTGCATTTTGCGCCTATGTTTCACATTTTCTACAATATCTATTCCACTTTTTTTCTATTTTCTTTACCGAAAACTCTCTCAGAACAACTATCTGATCATCCGCAAAGGCTTGTGCCTAATCGGACCCACAAATCTCACTCACCAATAAGACATCGTTTCTACCAATCAACACATTCATTTTTCTGAACCAGCCATTAATGTTCAATAGCCATATCACGAGTCGTCAGGATATGAAATCTTCGGCCATGAAGACATGAACTTTGAGAGTACTCTTTGTCCATATACACCATTATTTACAACTTTTCTTTCATTCTTAAAATATCTTACCATTTTTACTATTCATATTCTCTCTCATCGTTTCTGGCAGCACTACCTCTTACGTCACAGTGTTTAAAGGGTTCTTCAAGTCTAGTACCACTACAAGCACTGATTTTCTTTCCCCCTTATATTAATTTATTGTTTCGAATTTCAATAGTATCCCAGGTTCTCCTTTCTTTCCTATATCATATTGTTTTTCGTCATATGAGTTACCTTGCTACTGTTCAGCTGACAAAAACCAAGATAATGAATATTTTATAAATGACTTTTATGTTATTTGAATGAATAAAAAAGTGTAAGGTGATGATTGCTTATCATGTATTCGAGTGTAGTAGGTGTGTTCGAGTAGTATAAGCGATTCCAAGTAGGCATTATATTTTCTCCACTCATCATACACCAAATACAGCAATTCCCGATCCACAGTTACGCCTGGATACTTCAGCTTATCCCCTCTCACAATTCTCTTTTCCTCACAGAGATTACAGGTATTCTTATTTACTTTTTATTGTATACAAAGTTTTTGTTTTTTCCAAATTGTACGCACCTCTGACATCTTCCGTCATATATACTTTTTCACATTCATCACAATACCTATTCGACGTTTTTCTATTTTCTTTACCGACAACCCTCTCAGAACTACTCTCTGAAACCTCGCTCACCAATGTGGCATCGTTTCTTCCAATCAGCACATTGATTCTTCTGAACCATCCATTCTTGTTCATTAACACACCATTAATTACAGTTTTTTTTTCAATTTTAAATTATCTTGCCATTTTTACTATTTTACTATTCATATTCTCTCTCATCATTTATATCAGCACTACCACTTACTCACGTGACTGGATCACTGGACCACAAGTATGTGATTTCCTCCTCCCTTATATTCATTTATTGTTTCGATTTTGAATAGCATCCAAGGTTCTCCTTTCTTTCTTGAACCCATATTGTTTTTCGTCACATAAGTTACCTTGTTGCTGTTGAGCTAACAAAACCAAGATATATCGAATAACTTATAACTGACTTTTATGTCCCGTGCGTGTGTTGTGCTCACCATCTACTCCGTCTTTATATTTTGGAAGACGACCTAGTGTCAGGCCGGCCATAAAAACGAAAAAATGCGTGAAATGACCGCCTAAGATGCGAATTGGACTGTGAGATGGACAAACGAAGACAAAGGATGTCAAATGGAAAGTCTGGCTCGATTTGTTCCTCACGCCTTAAATGAGGATCAAGAAATTACTCGCATTAAACATTGCAAGAACCTTATTAAAACAGTCGGACGGAAATGTACATTCCTGGAATCGAGTGAAATTGGTGATGAGACTTGGTACATCAAGTTCGATCCCCAAACAAAGTGCAAAAGTGCTACGTAGAAGACCCCACGTCCTCCGAAATCGAAAAATTGCGTTTCCAGAAGTCATTAAACAGGACAATGTTCGTTTCTTTTTACGACTCTAAAGATATTATGCTTCGCGAATTCGTTCCACAGAGTGAGGACCGAATATCGAGCGCCGGGATGTTAGTTTTTGAAGCACGAGAACACAGATCGTCACTGTTCGTGAATTTTTGATGCAAAAACAAGTCCATGTGCTCCAACATCCACCTTATTCGCCTGATTTATTTCCATGTGGCTATTTCCCGTTCCCGAAGCTCAAACCGGTCATGAAATGAACGTTTTATGATACTGTTACACAAGTTCAACAAGCACAAGGGTCATTGAAGCGATTCTGAAAACGGCACAAAAATTTATGGATAAACGTGCCCACTGGTGTATCGATTCAGAAGGGATGTATTTTGAAAAATAAAAAAATATTTTGACAAAATAATGTGTGTATAGTACCGCCCATACCATCAAAATAGTAAAGTTTACAAAACAGGAAGCACATAGTTCTATCATTATAGGTTTTAGTTCAAGAACTGCCACATCTATTCACGCCGTTTTGCAAAAATATTTATGATATAGCAATAAGAGATGTGGCAACGTGGCTGAGCGACAGCGGACATCGACTCAGGCCGTTTCTTTTACTGTTAACATTCGCCGTCTATGGAATCTTAATGAGGCACCGATGGAGTCAGTACGTTATGGCCAGTTTTTGTGTCTCTGGGGGACTTAGATTTATATCTTTGCTTTCTTACTTTCGTTTGACGATACAAGGACGACCTCCAAATGAATTTCAGTGACGACTATGGGTGGCCGATAATGTCACCTTTAAGTGGCGAAAAAATCAGTTTATTGATTGAGAGTACATATTTGGAAAAAATCAATTACTTATATGTATCGCGTCTGACATAACGAAGGCTTTTGCGGGTCATATTTTAGAATTTATTTTTAATGAACTAGCCAGTTTAATTGTAATTTAAAATCGCAATAACATAAATATATAAAACACCATTCGAATTCCAGTTATTTAGTATTATTTGTATATGTTTAGAATTTTTAGTACTCCAACATTTTATTTGTATATGGAGAAAAAAATGTATCGTGGTTGGTCATAATATCGCTAGAATTTTTTTTTTCAAAAATTACCAAAAAATTAAATTATAGGTTGTAGAGATTTACCAATATTATTTACAACTTTTTGCCAACGTACTGGTAGGTTTATAATGCCTTTTTGCCAAAAAATTAGCTTCTTTATTAACACAAAATATCAACAGGTTTTTTCACATTTTCTTCCATTTTAAAAGATTTTCCATTTAAACAATTTTGGAGGGAGCGAAATAGATGGAAAATTCATAATATGATATCCGATGAGTAAGGTGGATTGAAACGTGTGATCGTGCTTTATAACGATGAAACGCGATGCCTTTCCTCTTTGCCAATTCCGGCTGGTTTTCTTCAATTGCTACCTTCAGATCACCTAATTGTGCAGATCAGTGGTCGGTGTTGATGATTTGATTACGTGGAAGAAGCTCAAATTGTATGGGTCCCTTCCAATCCCACCAAATGCATAGGATAATTTTCTTTGGATGAAGGCCGTTTTCCACCGTACATAAAAACCCTAGACCCTGGCAACCCGTATGATTTTTTCATTGCATGTTGTTGTACAGAATTCTCTTTTCGTCAACAGTTAGCATCCGCTTCAGTAATAGAGCCTCTGTTTTTTTTTCAACAAACTATGACAAGAAGAGATTTGGTCCAGCAGATTTCGCTCACTAAGTTTGTGATGGACACACACATCGCATAGGTAGACGTACCTTTTTTTGTCCGATGGTCAAAGAGGGTCGATTTGCCAATATGTATATAACTTATCTGCTATCTCATGGACAATAATGCATGGATCTTCGGCTATTAAGTCGATATCAGTGCTTGAAGGTCGGTGCAGATACCGATCTTAGATACCAAGTCAAAATATCTGCCCCTGAGCAGACCATATAACATGTGCACCGTGGAAAACGACACAAGCCGTTGTTTTTTGTTTGACAGCGGTATTGTCCTATTTAAATTTACAAAAAAAAATATAATGTGACAAATGCAAATTATCCACCGACATTTTCAATTTGAATTAAGTTGACTAACTGAAGTAAATCAAATCTGGACGTTGATCTGACGGATTGCTGCTTCCGCAATCTCATGTGGAACACACAACAACCTGCGTCTCCGCTTAAATGAGCATTTTACTGATTGGTTGACTGGGAACGGGCCACACCCATCCGTGCAATACGTATATAAACGTAAACGTATAAACGTCAATAATTGTACACGAATTACGTGTACGGTGCATATCAATGCATGATATTCAATGGAATGCATGTGTGTTAGCTGAATGTCCACTGGTGGTCGGTTTCGCTGACATTTTTTTCAAAAGCGTTTGCTCGACGGTATCTAGACGACTAATGTTGCCGATCGGCCCGCCTGGTCTGGATTTGTGTGCTGGCGCACCAGCATTGGTCGGTTGATTCCGGCCAGTGAGAGCTAGCGTTTGGCGTTAGTTGCACAGCTTGCCTCGGTGGATAATGATCTCGTTGTCTTGGGCTCTCTTGGTTTGACTCAAAAGTCTGAAAAAATGTTTACAAGAGTGCGGCGATCGGCTATCATCTCGGCTACTTAGGTTGTTGGGTCTTTTTTCTCGCTCCATGACGATGCAAGGCCATATGTTTATCCACAAACGCAAGGTCTAATCTGGTCTTTTAGATGGGAAGAACTGGATCGTCCACCTTATAGCCCAAATCTAACATCCAGTGATTTTCACTTGTTTCGGTACTTAAAGGAGTTGCTTGGTGGTCAACGCTTCAACGACGACGAAAAAGTTAAAACTGCCGTCATGGATTGGACTTCTTCACAGGCGGCAGATTCAACAACTTGTTGTGCATTTGTCATAACAAATATTTGAACAAAAATGGAAATAATGTAGAAAAGTAGATAGAATATTTTGTTATATGATGATTTTTGAAAAACCCCTTTGTTTCGAAGATACAGGGTAAACAAAATTTACGACATTAATAACATTTTATTATTAAGAAGTACATGTAAAGTTGCTCAGTCTACAATAAATGTTCGAAATGACTTCCTCCAGCCTTGATACAAGCATTCAATCTTCTCGTCATTGACTGCCGAACTCTTTCAAACACACCAGGGTCGTTTCTAATTGAGTTACACCCAGCAATTATCCGATTTCGCAAATCATCCAAATTCTTCAATGGAGTAGCGTACACTAATGACTTCAGATATCCCCAGAAGAAATAATCCAGGGGGTTTAAGTCCGGGGATTGAGCAGGCCATGCGTGTGGCCCACTTCGACCAATCCAGCGATATCCGTATGTTGCTGTTAAAAAATCACGAGCAACCAAACTGAAATGTGGTGGTGCACCATCGTGCATAAACCACATCTCATGCCTTGTTGCCAATGGTACATCTTCCAGAAACTCAGGCAGCGTTGCTTCCAAAAAGTTGCGATACACCTCGCCAGTAAGTCTTTGTGATAGAAATACTGGTCCAATTAGATAGTCACCTATAATTCCAACCCAAAAGTTCAACGAGAACTGATGTTGAAAACTATCTTCGCATATCTCATATGGATTTTCATCTGCCCATACATGGTTATTATGAAAATTCCTTATTGCGTTTCTTGCGAAACTGGCTTCATCGGTGAAAAGAATTTGTGTCAGGAATAGAGGGATGCGAAGTAAAGTTTGCAATATCCATTGACATAATACAATACGTGGAGGAAAATCAACAGGTAGTAGTGCCTGAACGCGTTGAATGTGGTATGGATACAACAAATTGTCCTTGAGAATTTTCGAAATTGTCCAGTGACTCACATTCAAAGTATTTGCAATTTTTCGCGTAGAACTACCAGGCTCTTCCGCTATCATGTCCAGCACATTCTGTTCCAATTGTACCGTTTTTAAAGTCAGTGATCTTCCTGACCCTTCAGATCGTTTCAATGTGCCTGTTTCACGAAGACGTCGATGAATGTTTTCGAATATTTTTCGGTCAGTGATATTACGGGCTGGAAATCGTTTACTGTACAATCGCCTTGCTTGTAATGCATTGCCATCAGCAAGTCCATACATGAAGTGCATGATAGTCATCTCGGCGTTTGTATACATTATGATAGAGGACTTCACTCATTATTTAAGACACGTCAAACAGTTACATACAAACGTTATATTAATGATTTCAACAAATATCGAATATCGTTGTCACAAATTTTGTTCGCCCTGTATCTTCGAAACAAAGGGGTTTTTCAAAAATCATCATAGAAGAATAGGAGAAGGAATAACCCCTTGCATTTTTGCCGCATGTTTACCTAACACCCTGTATATATATATATATATATATATATATATATATATATATATATATATATATATATATATATATATATATATATATATATATATATATATATATAAACATTACTAATCCAACACTAATGTTGGTTTTCAAACGTTAAAAAAACAACTCATGTAAAATCTTTACGAATTTTCCAGATAACCCGATGCTATGATCAGAAAAGTAAGTTGATCTTTGTTTTAAACATTCGTGAGCTTTACATATCGATACAACCATTTATTTTTTAAGTTGATACGTCTATTTTTGACATCTGACATATTGACATCTGACATATTGTAAAGAGCAATGACATTTGATATATTGTAAAGAGCAATATCCTAAATTTTATGTATTTTTTCAAAATTATTATTGTCTATCATCTTTGTCTTCTTTAAAGGTGTTTTCAATGTCATTCTATTTAAATTCGAAGAGACTTACTACGAAACACCAAATTAATTTTTTTTAAATTTTTATATGTTCTTTTCGCTAACCATGTTAGCATCATCAGGAGATGATTTAATCTCGATCAGATTAGTCATTTGGTGTTGATTAATAGTAATTGTTGATTAATAGTAATAGTGAATAGTAAGTAATTGATTATTCCATTTACTTATCCTTATTGGCATTTTAATATTCCTAATTCCTTCAAGTCTTTTTTATTTTGTTAATCCGTCTCTTTTCAGACGTTCTCTTCTATTTACTGCTAGCTTCTTTACCTGAACATTTTATAGTAGTTTATTCTCATCGATTGAGCAAACATATCTCAGTCAACTTGGCCCCATGTTTCCATTATCAGTAAATCTCTTTTAGCCAAGATATAGTCTAAAATTGCCAGCATTACACGCGCTGCTCCATGTCTTATTATTGTCACTTACTTTTAATTTGCCGGTCGCGTTGGTGCGGACGAAAAAAACAGCGGCCTGCCGCTGCTGTGCCGAAACTGGGTAAGGCAGGATACCTTCTGAGAAGTGTTCTACGTTGGTCGGTAGTCAGTAGGTTTCCTGATAGACTTATGGGTAGGCACATAACCAAGGGTTTATAGCCCGAGGGGGGTGCTGGCCTGGGTTTGTCGGAAGCTGATGACCGTGGTTCGGAACCCACGTTAAGCTGTAGGTCCAGTCGCTAAATAGCCTAGTTGCTGATGCGCCTCTAACCCTAACACTGTACCTTTTTACTTTTAATTTTCTTACATTGCCTACAATTTGTTACGAAAAATGATTTCAATTCCTATCTTAAGTTCTCGTTGATTTTAGAATATTTTCATTATGTTTAAATGTAAAAAAAAATATTAGAAATTAAATGTTAGATACAAGTAAAATTATTATCATTATCCCCACCAAATTGTTAAGGAAGAACATCATCCAAACAAACACCATAAAATTGTGTCTTAATCCAAAGTGTAAGTGATATTTTTCCAGACTTATTTAATAATTTTACAATATTTTCAAGCTCAATAATCTTTCCTGACTTTTGTTTCCTAATTCCTAGCTCCAGTTAATTCCTAACTAAATCCTAACTCCATTTCTAACTCTTGTTTACACTTTAGCTTCGTCAAAAATTATTCTTGCAGTCTTATAGAAATTCGACGCAATTATCAGAATAGGTCTTTTTTCTCTTGTCAGAGCAGGTGGACTTCCAGTTAAAAGATGAATTCCGTATGTCTTGTCGAACCAAATCAACTTGGCAACAGATGAAAAACTTTGTTTAAATAGTCCCCCTATGTCCCTACAATTCATCCCATCTGCGTATAACAAAAAATGAATCGTCTTATTTCTGAAAAACACTTAATTTTTCCCATAATAAATCACAAATTTTTAATTTTTTCCTATACAAATCCGCAAGATTAAATTGATGAATACCTGAACTGAGCTGATAAGTTGTGATAAAAACGCTATAGGATTAAGAAATCTTAAATATAAACAAGGGTGTCTAACATTTAGACATCTAAAAAAAATTCATATTTACTAATAATACAGGTCGACAAGATTTTCGTAACATTGATGAGAATACTCTTTTTGCGTTTTCATTTAGATAGTTATTAAAACACATTTTCACGGAAATTGTCTAGCACGTCCATTTTCAAGTACCTGTTTCTCCTTAATATTATGAGATCATTGAAATTATTTGTATTTGACTTTGGACTGGACAACACAGTATTCTACAAACCTACAGAGTATTCTACAATAAGGACAGTTTTATTGTTACATTGTTTACTATGTGTCTATAGGTTAGTTTGTTTCTGTCTCATTTACAGTACATGCCAGTGTTTAAGTAGATTTTAGATAAAATGAGAAATTCTAATCGTCGATTTTGCAAATCCAGCAGATAAATTTTATTATATATGCGGACGATTTATTTTTAAGCCACAAGTTAGAATTATATCCGACGAAGTCAAAAAAGCCTATCTTTTATAGTTCAAGTGCCAAATTGGGGAATAAAATAAAAGTTGGGCTCTTCATGTGTGCTGTTAAATAAAATAAAATTTTATGCCGTTTGCTGTTCCTATGGTGTGAAGAGAACCTAGCGATCATGTAAGCCATTCTTACTTTTGTATCATTAAAACAGAATGTACATAAGCTAAGGGATAACATTTGGTATCCACATTTGCCTTCTGCACTTAGGCCAGTTCACACAACTTCCTGAGAACACCAGTTATGATCCAACATTTTTAACAACTACCAGTGAACCTCACTTAATAGCTCAGAATGAATTAATTGATTTGGTACGTAAATTGTTATTGTCAAAAAAAAAATCGGAATTTCTTGGTTCTAAACTTCAACAGTGGAACTTATTAGATAAAAATGCAAATGATTCACTTTACCGAGAAAGGAATGTAACATTTTCAAGTTTTTATGAATTTGAAGGATCGCTATGTGTCTATTGTGATAGTGATGACTTAATGAATGAGCTTAACCTTACTGATGGCTTAATGAATGAACATGTACCTTCCGAGTGGCGTATTTTCATAGATTCGTCGAAATACAGCTTAAAAGCAGGCTTGCTTCGTAATGGAAACAAAAACCCATCTATTCCTTTAGCCCACTTAGTGACAATGAAATAAACCTATGAACTTAGCAACCATACTAAATCGATTTAAATATGAACAGTATCGGTGGGATACTTGTGCGGGTTTAAAAGTGAAGGTATATTCCTATGACTTCAAAGAGGTTTTACAAAGTATTGCTGTTTTTTTATGTGTATGGGACTGTAGGGCAACAAAAGAACATTATAATAAGAAATATTGGTCTCATAGAACCTCTTTTGAACCTGGTATTTCAAAAATAAAATATGCCCCCGTTTTTAACCCAAAAAGTACTTCTTCCCCCCTCTCCATATTAACATTGGACAAATGAAAAACTTTAAAAAAAGTAATGGTAAGTACCCAAAAGAAATATTTCCTCAATTAAATGATGCAAAACTAAAAGAAGGCATATTTATTGGACCTCAAGACCTCAAATAAATGATTTCCCTTTTCAAAAAAAATAAAATAAAAAGAAATGACCAGCTTGGAAGTGTTTTGTAAGTGTAGTAAAAGGATTTCTGGCCAACAAGAAATTAATTTCAAGAACTCTTGAAAGCCTATGAGATACTACGGTGTCACATGTAAGGACATTTAAGGAAAAGTACATTTTATACACTCCCCTTTGGATTTTTTCCGGAATTTTTTTTTACCAGGACATCAGGACGATAGAAACAAGATACCAGGGATGCTGGAACCCATATATATTAAGCGACTACAGTTGGCTTTTAAAAAGAGATGATGATACAGAACACAAGAGGAAAAAGTTAAAGTTTTTGTCGCTGTGTGACATCCCATATAATATATTTTTTATTCATATAATCCTCAGTAATTTCTTTACATAGATTTAACATCTTTTACATGTTTATATTAAATAAATATTAGATGGTAAAAATATGTCGGCTCCTTTTTTTCCCCACCTTCGACCCCCTGTGATAAAAAAAACTGTACGTGTTACATTAATTAGCTTATTATTTTCGGATTTAGGACTGCAAAATATTTCATATACACCTATTTTAATTAATGTTACCTCAAAAAAGTTTAAATTTGTTGACCTGTGTAATTGTTATATTCTGATCGAGGGCAATTAAAGTTTTCCCTTTTTTCATGCTTTAAATTGCAGTTGAAACAAATAAAAAGTAAACTTGAAGGGATTTACCACTGAACACCAAAGGTGTTTAGAGGTGTTGTTTAGTTATTTAGGGTGTTGTGTTTAGTGGTAAATCTCTTCAAGTTTAGTGCTTCACACCAAAGGTTCCAATAGAGGAATTGAAATAAAAAGTACTAAAAAAGAATAATATAACTTAATTTTCAATGATGTGTCTAACATTGGACGCTGAATGTAAAACAGTGGCCAGATACAACAGCCGTTAACTCATTTATATCAACACCCATTGGTAATAAATAATTATTCTCCCCTCCCTCCACTTTGGCGGATATAAAAAAATTAAAAGTGAGGCCCCGTATAAGCTATTACAATATCATCTTTACAACAAAGATTTATTTTTCTCAAACATTCTCAGCATTTCTTATTGTTATCTTCAATTTCGCTCCATTAATGTCATACAAAACCGTCCTTTTCCATCGAAAGTCGTCCAATTTCGGATCCATTGTCAAAATCAACAAACGCCCGAAAACGGCTTTCCAATCAGGCCAGAACAGAGGAGCACGGAAAACTGTTTGCGTGCTTGTAATTGCTTTAGATAAAGTTGGATATCATTACAAAAATAATTAGGTGAATCTCGTTACAATCGTGACGCAAGTTTTCTCATAAAAGGTTTATTAACGAGTGAACTTTGACTTCGCGATTTCTCTTGTCATTAATATTAAAATTTACAGAATCGCATTTACAAACTATTCAGATAAAACATATATGATGATTGCAACATTCTGGGTTGTGATACTCTAATGTTATTTATCTCTCTTTCTCGCTCTCTTTTGTTGTAGCCGGTTTTAGACGTTCTACCTATCTGAACTATGTCGGAAGCTGTTGTTCGTTGGTAGTTCTTGTTTTCTATCGCTTAATAATTTCTAAAACTGAGAAATTGGTGAGGGTTTAGTTGATCGAAGTATTATATCTATGCAGTAGTTGTCCCCTCTTTGGTTTTTTTTCCTAACTGAATAATTCTCTTTATGATCCCGTCAGCTTACGTGGCCGAAGAAGGTAATTGTATGTCGTTGAAATATCGGGAGAAGTTGTTTGTGTAAGTTCCTATTACGTTGGTTCGGTGTCATCGATGTGCCTGTGTGATAACTATTGGTAAAATTTTATATGTGTTAACAATCACTAGACAGCATTTCACTCTGTTCACTTTAAAGCTTCTGATCAAAATTTTTTATTAAGTTTGAGCTGCTATTATTAAAGCAGAAAGGCCACGAAGACATGTAGGTCTACATTTTAAAATCCTTAATTAGTAATATGGTTTACATTACAATGGATAATAATTTAATAATACGTAATTGATAATAATAATATCATCCATGACGAAAAATTTGGCTTTTCTAAAAATTATTCTGGCGTTCTTCAGGATGATTTTTTTAGTGTGTTCAAACTCTGATCAGGGGTCAGGGGTCGCTGTCAAACCGTCATAGCAAATATCATCACGGCAATTATCATAGCAAATGTCATCATGACAATCATGTATTCGCCGAATTATCGACAAATTCCGAACGTATTTCACGATACTCGATATTGAAACAAAAACAAGACAAAAAACGCGCGTTCCGAGAAAATATATCAATTCGTTAATGGGGATTATTGCAGAGCGATGATCAATAAATATTTAATTCCTAATTTGAATGGTATTGATCTGGAGGACATGTGGTTTCAACAGGACGCCTCCACATGTTATATAGCCAACGCAAGAATCCATTTATTGTATAGTATTATATATATATATATATATATATATATATATATATATATATATATATATATATATATATATATATATATATATATATATATATATACACTGTTCACCCAGAGGGTGCGGCTGTATATCACGGTCCAGGAACTAACAATCCCTGGTTCTAAACTCCCAGTGGAAACACTGGACCCATAAGCTTATTTATAAGCAATCATGACTCATGCAAGTAATAACAATAATACCCCAGGTGGTAACCAATCCACCCGTCGACAGACGGCAACCGGGAGCTCGGATTCTGGGGAATCTGGACTTTCACGATTTCAAAAAAAGTCGGAGCTTTCCGGCAAATTTCCACATAAAACTCCTACATACATTGGCACCTTCAACATCAACACGCTAATCCAACCAGGAAAACTTCACAACCTAACCTCAGAACTTAACAGACAAAAGATATTTGTGCTTGCCCTACAAGAAACACGCATCACAGATGAGGACACGGTAGACTACGGGAACTATCGCATATTCAAAAGCAGGACATACAAACGAGTCGCCAGGGGTGCTCCGCTTCTGGGCATGGCCTTTGTGGTACACAAAGGGATAGTTAACTCTATTTAGGAAATTACCCCCATAAACAATAGACTGATGACAATGCGCATACAGTGCGCCAATAAAAAATACACCATGATCAACGTACATGACCCCACAAACGGGGACAATAAGAAAGACCCCAAGTCTACAGAGAAATTCTTGGCAACACTAGAAAAGATAATGGCAAAGGTCCCAAAGGATGACGTCAAAATTTTACTGGGCGACTTTAACGCACAAATCGGTAGGGAAAAAATAGTGGAATGAGAAAACCGTAGGCAAATTCCCCGGTCACAAATTCACCAACAAGAACGGCATAAGACTTATCGAACTATGCCAACAGAATAACCTGCAGATCATGTCAACATCCCTCAGAAAATCTCCACGAAAACAGAAGACATGGAGATTGCCTATACAACAGATTGGTGAATTCCAGATAGATCACGTTGCGATCTCATACACAAGAGAGATCCCATGAGAGATCAACAAAGAGAGATCCATGATATTCAAGGCCGCAGGGGTGCAGACATCGACTCAGACCTAACACGAGTCAAAGTAAAATTCACCCCAAGGAGAATTCATCAGAAGAAGGCACATCTACAGAAATTCGATACGAAAAGGGTCAAGGAATCCAACATAACAAATGAATGGAAAAAGGAACAGGCAGATACATGGGAAAAATTCCACAAAAAAATTACACAAAAAGCACAGGAACTGATCCCATTGAAAAAGAACACAAAACAGCCGTGGTGGGACTCGGAATGCGAAAGTGCATTGCAGCGACGCAAACGTAGGAGTACAACAGTAAAAAATTCCCAGAAAGCCAACAGCTTTTTAACGAGACTAGAAAACAGACCGCCAAAGTTATTAGACAAACTAAGAGGAAGTACATGAAGGAACAACTAGACTCTATAGAGGAGAATTTCCGCAATAATAACACGAGAGATTTTTATAGGACTTTCGCAAGAGAAATCCGTGGGTACATACCACAAAATCTTTGCTTTAGAAGGCGGAATGGGAGATTAGCGCTAAACAATCAGGAGAATTATCAGGAGCTGGCACACTATTTCTTTGATCTCCTCAATTGCCCCGAACGCGACACAAGATTCCCCAAGGAAAATTATGTCTATACCCACTCAGAATCACCACCACCAACACAGAAAGAGATTCACAGGCACATACAAAAACTGAAGAATAACAGGACATCCGGTGAAGATGGTATCACCGCGGAACTATTGAAAAACCTCGGACCAAACTCACTGCGGGAACTCACGCAAATTATCACGAACATCTGGCAAACAGAAAAATTACCAGATGAATGGAAATGTGCTCCTATACACCCGCTGGACAAGAAAGGAGACAGAACAGATGTGAACAACTACAAAGGAATCTCTTTACTACAAGTCACTTTCAAAATCTTCTCAGCATGCCTTCTCCAGAGAACACAGGAACAACTAGAACACAAAATTGGCGAGTACCAGGCAGGCTTTCGCCCTGGTCGCTCATGCACTGAACAAATCTTTAACTTAAAAACAATACTGAAATACAAAGCTATCAGGAACGTCCCAATCATCTGCACGTTCGTTGACTTCAAGAAAGCATACGACTGCATTGACCGAAAATCTCTGTTCAACATCCTAGAAGAACAAGGACTCGACCCCAAAACACTACGATTGATCAAGCAGACACTGACCGACACAATCTATAAAGTGAAATTTATGGGAGAAATTTCCGAACCCTTCCTGATTAAAACCAGAGTACGCCAAGGAGATGGGTTATCCCCACTCCTCTTCAACCTGGTCCTGGACAAAGTCATAAGGGAATGGGAAAAGGAACTAAAAAATCAAGAACACTGGAAACCAATACGACTCGAACGAACCAAAAACAACATAGAAATATCATGCTTAGCCTTCGCTCACGATCTAGCCATACTCGCAGACAATGAAAAAAGGGCAACCAAACAGATCAAAGCCCTCAAAGAATGTGCAGAGAAAGTTGGCCTACAAATATCCTTTCTAATAACCGAATTCTTCTGCTCAAAATTAGATGTCCAAAATTTGAACACCATATACGCCAAAATAAATAGGATCACTCACTTCAAATACCTGGGCGAGATCCTCGAACCCATAGGAGGAGAGAAGATAGCACAGAAGACTCGATTGCAGAAGATGAAGAGGGCATAGGGGAAGACACACAATATCTACAATAAGAAACACCTATCCACACACGCAAAAATAAGACACTACAACACAGTAAGCAAATCAGGGTACTATACGCAAGCGAGACACTTACACTCCATACAAAAAGCGGCATAGAAAACATACTAAAAGAATAACGCAAAATTATGAGGAAAAATCTCGGCCCAAAGCTGACAGAGGAAGGATACAGACTACATTCTAGAAATACCACAGAGAGAATGTCCAACGTAGGGGCGGACATAAGAAAAAGAAGGTTGAAATTCTATGGACATATCAGTAGACTCCCATCGACAAGACTCACCAACAGAATTCTTACGTACATACAAGGAGTCAAGTCAACAGTACCATGGATCGCACAAGTCAGAGCTGATCTGGGAAATGCATAAATGGGTCCGACAGAGATTGAGGATAGAAGAACGTACAGACACAAAATACATATGTGGAACGTTGCATCAGAGAGCGAAGTTTCGAGGAGATCAGGAACAAAGTGGACGGCGGAGAGAAAGAGTATCCACGGAGAAAGGATGAGAGAGGTGTGGAGGATTAGAAACAACACTCGAAAATGAGTCAGGATGTTTTGCGTGATCCAACCGGGTCTATACGCACCTAATAATAATAATAATAATATATATATATATATATATATATATATATATATATATATATATATATATATATATATATATATATATATATATATATCATCATCAGCCCGTATCGATCCACTGCAGGATGAAGGCCTCCTCAGCATGCTTCCAACCTTCGCGGTCCTGGGCTTTCCTCTGCCACTCGGGTCCAATATACTTAACGATGTCATCAATCCATCGTGCTTTCGGTCTTCTTCGCGGACGTTTGCGATCAAGCGGTATCCACTCCAGGATTTCCTTGGTCCATCTGTCGTCCCATCGCCTCGCTATATGGCCTGCCCATCTCCATTTCAACTGTTTTACTCTTCCAATGATGTCACAGACTTTTGTTTGTTCCCTGATCCATGCGCAGGACTTTCTGTCTCGTCTTGTAATGCCAAGCATACATCTTTCCATTTCCCTCTGTGCCACCCGAAGTTTTTGAATTGATTGCGATGTGAGTGTCCAGGTTTCACTTCCGTATGTCATAACGGGTAGAACGCACTGATCGAATACTTTTCTTTTCAGGCAAAGTGGGAGTCTGCTCTTAAACACTATGTTGAGCCTACCAAATGCCTGCCAGCCACATTTAACACGCCGTTCCACCTCCCGGGCGGTATTCCCCTCCATGGAAATCCTCTGCCCAAGATATACAAAGCTGTCCACAATCTCTAAATCCCTTCCTAAAACTGAAATTCTTCTGTCCTGAGCGAAGTTATTGAACATAACCTGACTCTTTTTCAGGTTTATTTTCAAGCCAAATGGTTCGCCAGCCCTTTGCAGTTCTTGTATGCGTCTTTGCAGCTCCTCTGGGTCTTGTGAAATGAGAATAATATCATCTGCAAATCTAAGATGGTTTAAGTTTGCACCATTGATCTTATATATATATATATATATATATATATATATATATATATATATATATATATATATATATATATATATATATATATATTTTATTAGGTATATTATATATTATTAGGTAATATTTCGTATGAGACATTACATTATGACATTTGATATAATATAAAAAGAACTAGTAATACTTTAAATTTTGGACACTTGAATATAAGCAAAAAAAAAGAATAAAATCAGATAAAAACAAACATAAATCAAGTATTAGTAAAAATAAGTATAAATATAAATATATATCACAAAATACCATATCACATCACATATCATATCACATACCATATATATATCACATACCATACCATATATCACATACCATATCACATATCACAAAATAAGGTCAAAACATCATAAAAAAACACACATATACAGAGCAAATATACAGAGATCCAACCAGATACGATTATACATCCACGTCGAGATCATCGAGCCATTTTAGTGCAGTTGGCGTGGCATCATTATGTTCACGTAGGCCACCTGGGAGCCTTCTCAAAGCGCAGGAGCTGACCAGATGGTTCATTGTTTGAAATGGGTAATTGCAGTCACATTCAGGGGATATTGCCATCTTCCATTTGTGCAGCATGTCAATGCATCTGCCATGTCCTAAACCTGTTCAATAGAGGGAGGTTCAAACCCAGCATTTCGTTATCCCGCAAATTGATAAGGTCGACATTCCTGGTATAGTTATTTTGAAGGAGAAATGTCTATCCAAATTGAATGGTGCGATTCCAATCTATACCGTGGCAGGTTGTTCAGGTCCGTACGTATGAGCAATTCTGACATATTTGCATCGTGTATGCTGTCCTATTGTTCTTTCGCTCCCTTCAACCTGCGCAGTTCCAGAGGAGCAATATTACACAAAGGGGGCAAAGGGGGGAGCCAGGCGGTGGGTGTTGATTTCACGGTGCCAGTGATTGCCACGAATGCCGAGTCATTCAACTGGACATCCAGTTTATAAGTATATTTACTATTGTATTAGACAGGGGCACCGTACTCTGCTGATGAGTAAACGAGTGCTAGCGCAGATGTTCGGAGTGTCTGACCGTTCGCTCTCCAGGATGATCCTGCCAACTTGTGAATACTGTTGTTTTGGGTTTTAACTTTCTGTGCCACCCAAGCCTTTTCCCCCGAAAACCACGTCCAGTTTACCATATGCTTGTCTTGTCGAGATATGGAAAGCACATACCTCCGATTTGGAAAGATTAGGTATCAGTCGCCACTTCCTATAGTACGACTCGAGGACGGCCAGGTCAGTTGTGAGGTCTTTGCTACAGGAGTCATGATCCTTATGTTGTATACTTAGGGCCATACCATCTATATATATATATATATATATATATATATATATATATATATATATATATATATATATATATATACATTGTCGGAAGATGGTATCTTGAATGTAATTAGTATATATGTTGAAAAGTAAGGGTATCAACACCGCTCCCTGAGATAGTTTTTGACAGTCTTTCCACAGCTTTTCTTATCGTTTAGGTGGACTGCAATCCTTCGGTTGCTTATCATGTTTTGGATCAAGCGGCATATTTTTGCACTTGTGATTATTTATTGTAGTTCTTTCTCTACGGTATATACTATCTCAGTTCTTTCTTCCCATCGTTTCTGTCTCGCTTTATCTAGGTTGTCGAGGATTTCGCTGCCCAATTCTGTGTTGAGGTTTCTTGATATTCTTTAAACTGTTCTAAAATTAACTTGTTCGAGTTTTCCTGACCAACACGGTGTATATGTTTTCGTTTAGCTTCTTGGAATGCTGTTTTTTGCAGCGTTGCAAATGGTATCGACAAATTATCTATAATTTTTTTTCTACCAGCTCTATCGTGGCAATGTCCTTTTCTACTTTATCTCGGAAGGTATTTCAGTTGGTCTTTCTAAAATCTATCGAGCGACCTTGAGAGTTCTTATGACGGGAATTTGTATCCCTAGTGTGATTAGAGAATATCTATGTTAGCTATGTGGGAAGTTTCCCAAAACTTTTCGAGTGGTTGATATATAGCTGGCTTATAAAGTAATATTGAAAATGTGTTATAAATTCCTAATTGAGATATTTTGGAAAACAATAGTGTAATAAGCCTTCTTAGACATTCTCTTACAACGTCGATCCTCAAACTTCTATGAATCCTGTTGAAATCTATTGCATCTTGTTCTTATACGATCCACGGTATATTTTGAAAGCAAAATATAACATTAATTCTTTCTTCCTATATTACAGCTCCATTCGCGAACCAAGGCAGACCGCGTTCACATAGAGTTTCAGTGGCCGTACAAGCACTTTTCCCGTAAACGTTTCTTTTTTTTGCCGGTTTTAACGAGGCGTTCGCCCTTTAGCTCGATTCTGACTGCGACTACGTCTCGAATAAATTAATATTTCTGTTTGTTTTAACCGGTACCCGTAAAAGGCGTGACATATTCGCAAAACAAAATGTTCTCGCAGTCTTGTTTCGAGCATTAAGTAAACGGTAACTGGCTGGACTTCCTAGACTACAGAACACTTATCACATACAGTTAATTAAATTTTCCGCGGCCAATTCAGGTTAAATTAATATTCTTGTTTAAAAATGAAATGATTACCGTTCGGTAAATTAATTGGGGTTTTGAACAAAAAAAAATTGTCATAAATGGAAAGATCATATGGTTTTTTAGCAAAATTATGTTTATTTTTTCCTTATAATGATAAAGTTATATCAAATTCAGAAAACGTTTTTAAACCTAGTACCGATGACGCGCCGACAATTCCCGAAAAAAACAGAGCGCGTGTGAAGTCACAATATTTATTTCCACTCAATATTACAGGCAGCTGATACGAGTGTTTTAGTTTTTAATAAACTTATTCTTGTTATTATCATCACTGTATTGGTAAAGTTATTGAAAATGTCAAATCTAATTAGTTATCGTGCCTGTTTCGTATAATTTCGTACGAATACTACAAAAACAACTCTTGAAAAAATGCTTTTAAATATGTCACAATATGTTAAACGTCAAAATCAATGCTTCCAAGCATCAAGACGTATTAATCCTAAAACAACATCAAATTTTTGCAACCACCTGTCATCAAATATATAGAAAAGTTAAGTATAGTAAAGTTTTTTGGGTTAGAGGCGCATCAGCAACTGAGAAGGTTGTTTAACAACTGGACCTACAGCTTAACGTGGGTTCCGAACCACCGTCATCAGCTACCGAAAACCCCGGTCAGTACCCTCCTCGGGCTATCAACCCTTGGTTTTGTGCTTAATCGAAAGTATCTCGAGAAGCCTACTAACTGGCGAGTGACCAACGTAGAAAACTTCTCAGAAGGCATCCGACCTTACCCAGCCTCGAAACTGGTGTGACTGAGGGGTGATTCCTTGTCAGATTTTACACTTTTACCTAGAAACATTCACAAGAATTTTAGAAAAACTTTTTTGCCTAGTACGGGATTCAAACCAGCTCAACAATAACTGTCGTAACGTAAGGCTGACGCCTTAGACACCATAACTAATGTGGCTCTTATATACAAAAAATTATTTATAACATTATATACATTTTTTATGTTTGAGTTTTTATTACCTGTCGAAACTACGCAATCGTGACATTGAGTGTCTTAAACTTTACTTTTCTTGAACTTCCCAGAACTTTTTGCTCTCGACATACACGTCCTTGCACCGTGCAAATACAATTTTTGCAGTTGAATTGAACATAATCTATAGCCTTGTCACCGTAACTTTTACGTGACATCCTACAAATAATTTAATACATACCTGTATATTATTAGGACTGGTCTTTATGAACCCTTTATAACACATTACTGAATTAAATTAGTAAGCAACAATATTTTGTTTGCACTAAACTTCAATAATTATGACAGGTCTATGGAAAAGTCCATTTAGACTCACAAGTGAAATTGATTACATCATGAGAAACGATTAAACAATATTTGGTAATTGTACTGTCCTTAACCATTTTAAGATAGGAAGGGACCACCGAATAGTATGAACAAAGGTGAGGGAGGATAAGTTGTCGATGAGACCGTGTAAAAAAGATGAGGTTAAAGAAAGACAAAATGGATTCTGGAAAGCTGCTGCTGAAGATTCTGAAGAGAAGCATCGATTTTGAGATTGCTTTGCCAAACCGCGTTGTCGTGTTGCAAGAACCGCAGGAGATGGAAATAACAGATCAGTATGAAAAAATCACCAACAATGTGCTTGAAACGGCTGCTTCAATAACACTAGAGGAAAAATGGTTCAACCAATTAAAAGCCTCCAATGAGACCATTGATTTAATGAAAAAACGACGGACTATGAGGAAGAAAGGGAGTTTTTTGGCAAGGGCGAGTACGTTGAGCTTTGCAAAACTGTAAGAAAATGTATATGAGAGGAGACGCACTGATTCAACATGCAAGTAATGCTAAAATTCTGAAAGAAAACGGGGGAATTAATAAGCTAAACAGAAGTTGAAAAAAAATGGACACACATTTTTGCTTTAATGCGTGAGGAGGCACAGCATGCACGGCGCGTACGGAAATGTTAAAGGTTGTTGAATAAAAAAATGGCTTTTTGAATTTAATTTAAGGTCTTACTTGCCCAATCAGAAGATTTTATCAATCGATAGAATCAATCAAAAACGGCAAGGCTCCAGAAAAAGACAGTATAACTGTTGGCTAAAAGCTGGTGGTCGAACTTTACATAAAACACTAGAAAATCTATGGGACCAATGCAGAAAAGAAAAATGTAAAAGGGATCCTTGTTACGTAAAAAAAGAGCACAGGAAGATTTAAAGAACTACAATCCAATAAGCCTCCTAACAGTGATGTAAAAGCCTCCTATCAGTGCTGATAATGTTTTCACTAATTCAGAAGTGGATTAAGTACAAAGGAACACATTCAGATTATACAGCAGGCAATAGAAAGGCACAACGAATATTCAATGTCATCGTGTTTGGCTTTTATTGAGCATTTGACTCAATCTTAAACCAAGCCATAATGGATACACTGCTTAACCAAGATGTAAACAAAGCCTATGTAAATCTATTAGGATCAATATATGATGAAGCTACAGTGATAGTTCACCTTGAAAATCAATGTAGAGCGGGGTGTACGGCAGGGTGATGCAATATCCCCTGTTTTTTTCTCAGCCTGCCTTGAAGAAGTATTCCGTAATCTCGATAGGAATAGGATGGAATTAAGATCAATGATGCATACTTAAGTCGTCTCAGATTCACAGATATCTCCTTACATAAGACGCGTAGTAGATACAATAGCTGCAAAGGGCTGGAGAACCATGTGACTTAAAAATAAACCTAAAGATATATAAGATATATAAGTATGGCATTACAAGACGGGACAGAAAGCCCTGTACATAGATCATATATATATATATATATATATATATATATATATATATATATATATATATATATATATATATATATATTTGTTTGCAAATGTTCACGACCGAAAGCACGATGGGCTGATGACATCATTAAGTTTATTGCACCCAAATGGAAAGCTCGGAACCGCGAGAATTAGAAGCATACTGCAAAGCTTCATCCTGCACTGGATGGACACATAGTGATAGTAATGATAATATTTTAATTCTTCCAGCATTATTTCTATTTGCACTATCTGACAGGTTTCCGGTTAGGTTGACATGTGGTGATTGTTGACTATATAAGTATAGCACTTAATAATTACTCTAGTACAAATATCAGATATTTACTTAAGAGTGCAAATATAAAAAAATATAGTAGCTAAAGAATAAAGAAAACTAACCAGTGGGAATGGGAACCAGTTGGAATAGAATTTTAGGATATTTACATACAGATACAATTAATTTAAACGCAAAATAGGAAAACATTAAGTATAATGCTAAGCTAATGTAACGATTTACATGGTAGTAAATAAACTGAATAAAAAATGAAACGACTTAAACGAGATCTAATTAGAAAGAATGTTTCTCCATAATTAACAGAACTAAATGTAAACAGGTCATTCAATTAAGCTACAACAGTACGTTAATTGGAAAACAGTTTAGATCATAGTAAGAATATATTCAATATGGAAATATAGACTTGGGAAAATAAATTAATTTGGTATCTATAATACCGAATACCGAATAATATAACACAAACCAAAAAAATACACTGAAAAATCTAAAATCTCTCTTTTTCATATAATCCCACAAATACCAACTCAACAACGTACAGACTACAGAAAACTATTATATTCAAACCAAAATTAACTTCTCACATCGGTATATTGAGTAGTAAATTTTATGCTGTAATAAGTATTTTTGTTGGGCAACTTATTTTCATTTTCAACCCCACATATTTATACTACTAAGACGAATTGATTTCGGGATATTTTCTGAGATACTTCGATTCCTTATGTGCTCAGTGACTAGGTCAAATCCAAGCTGTTCAAAAAAAACTAGCCTGGGAATGATCTGATTAATTTTTTTATTGCATTTGTATATAATATATGTATTTATGCCTGCTACATTTATTGCGCAATAGAATAAAACCATCGGCCAATGACACGTAGCTTTTGCGCAGTTGTAAAAAGCAAGAGTTGTTTGATCTTGAAATGCAAACATACTCCTGTGTTCTGGACGCTTCACATTTACTAAATATGGTGGAATTTGTTTCATATTTTTTCCTAAGTGTTCCTTTTCCTAAGTCTACTATGGTCAGATCGTGATGATTCAGAAGTTTATTTTTCTTTGTTCCCTATATTGGTTGACATAATAATGGAACTAATGCCATATTTGATGTATCCAACTGATAAGGACCATCGAGCTGTTTCTCTATGTAAACTTCCATAGATGTGACAAAATATTTTGGCATCAACTAAGGTATAAACTTTGATACCATATCTACGAGGCTTATTTGGCATATGAACCCTAAAACTGCATTTACCCCGGAAATCTTGAAGTATTTCAACTACTGTTGCAAAATGTGACATTGAATAGCATGTTAGCAAAGTGGCAGTAAAGCTACCAAAAAATTCTCGTATAGCGGCCATTTTATGACATTGTATTCGATCGTCCCTCGTTGATTTATCATCGAAACGTATATTTCTCAGAAGAAAACGAAAACTCTCCAATAACGTGATGAGGCGATATATCTCCATGGATGTTCCGTTTGTTCTAAACAAATGCTAGGTATTTTGATGGTTACTTTTTGTTGCTCCTGGGATATATAATAATCCAAAGAGACCTATAATTTCATTTACATGAGTTTTCTTAGCAGTTCCGGCCGGGTCATAATTCTAGGTTTCTATATATTTGTTCGTATGCTGTACTATTTTTTCCAACATGATGTCAAACAAAAATAAACTCTAAATTTCTAATGGTTTTTCTACCTGGCGAGCAATTTCTTTGACTCTTGGTAATGGCGTTAAAACATTTTGAGCACGAGTGTGAACAGTTCTTTGAGAAGTTGCATGCTTTCACCTCCTAGTAATTCTGTGTTTTCTGATAAAATACGGAGTTTTATGCCTAGGTCCATCAGTCGATATAGTTTCATAATCAGAAAAATCTTCTTTAGATTCAGTATTCTCGTCGATAGTTTCCATCTGATCAAGTTCTAAACTTTTGTCATCATCGTCTACATCTGAAACTGTTTCTGCTGCATCAAATAATCGTAGGAGCGTCTCCTGTTGTTTCTTATAATATCTCCTGTTGTTTCGTATATAGAATTTTACCAATTCTGCAAAATGTATTAATTCAGAAATAAAAAAATTGTAAAAACTACCGCGCTACATTTTTCGGTGTATGGATACCAACCTCGGTCTCACAGACCAATACTACTTATAACTCGATAAGACTGTCAACGCTGTTAACACACAATGTATGCACACATTTAATCTACTCGATATGTATTGAATATAAACAATGTTTTCTTTAAATAAGATGCTGCGACTTGTCACACATCTCGCTATACAATCGATTTATTGCAAAAAAAGTTTCCTGGACACGTTATTTCCTTAAATGGTAAGTCCAAGATCTTGCCATCTCATGCCCTTGTATTCTTTTTTGTGAGATTATGTTGGATCTCTGAATTTACAGAAATAAATCCCAAACAATTTTTAATTTTAACATTTTTACCCAAACATTCAGATCAGCACTGAGATTATATCACACCATGTGTAAAAGAGTAATCGAAAATTACTTCTCCAACATTCATTCCACCAGGCGACAAAGCGAAGCAAGAAGCAAGAGCAAGCAATTATTTGTTCTTTGGGATAAAATAAAATCTACTGGATTATCACTTGTAGTTATCTTTGTGCCTCATTTTAAAGTCCTGACACTTTATATTTCCAGTAAATTTTCAGCTTTTCGGCTCTGAAAAATTTTCCAACAGTGGAATAAGAAATGCATGATGAGAGATTTGCATGTTGCATGAGATTGCAATGAGAGATTTGTTGGAAAGTTTTATGGGTATTGTTTGTAGGATTATACGGCTGAATTGATTTCTTGAATTGTCTTGTCGAGCACTTATTTACTTAATCATAAGCCTTTTTACCGCAGTGTCAGGTTGTGCGAGTTAGTTTTTTCCTTGCAGATCTTTCTCCAAAATAAATTAAGGGGAGTAAGTAAATATAATTAAAAAGTTTACTTTTTGCAGTTTACTTTTTCATCCTAGTATTGTACTCTTTTTTTAATTTCCTTTCTTATTGTTTTGCATACTTTTCGATTTTTTATTTTCCCCATGTATCTTTAGTTCATAAATTATTTTAGAAAGTCTCTCATCCTGTATTGAGCACACACGCCTTAAACATCTCAGCTGTACACTGGCTATTTCATCCTTTATAATTCTAATTTTCTGCTTTTTATTTCATTCGTTTTTGTATTTCCTTCTATTTTCTCAACAATCTTCATTGTGTTTATTATTGCCTTATGTGTAAAAACCTCTAAAAAAACCTCTAGAAATCTTTAGAAAGCAGCTCCATGTATTCGTCATCATATAAACTCTCGTAGATACTACGTTTAATTTGGGTAAAAAATGATTTATTCAAAGTATACACCAGAAAAACCATACATCTTTTGAGGTGGCCCAGTAATCAAGCCATTTTTCAACATCTTCGTGTGCGAGACATCAATGAAAACAAGTGGAAGTCGGAAAAGGCCAAGTCTAGTTGGCAAGAGTCCCAGCCAAGTGAAAAAATGTTGATTCTGACTGGTTTCTATGTACGTGATGGGACGTTGTCGTGCTGCAAAATCATGTTTTCGTGTTTGTAGCCCACTCTTGTAACTTTTCGACTAAAGCGTGGTTCAAATTGAAAATATGTTGTTTGTAGCGAGCGGTATAAACTGTTTCACCTGGTTTCAAAAGCTCATGATACACGACACCCTTCTGAACCCACCAATTGCACAGCACTGTCTTCTTTTCAAATCTATTCGATTTTGCGATCGATGTTGATGGTTGTCCTGGGTCAAAGCATGATTTTCTGTTTTTCGGATTCTCAAAAAATATATCCATTTTTAGTGCCCAGTCACGATCCGATGCAAAAAAAATCCTTCATGCCGGGAGTAATATTTTGCACACCGTTTTCGCTTTCCTATCTGTCTTGCGTTCAGCTGATGTAGTACCCATTTTCCTGCCTTCTGGATCAGATGGGATATAAACGATCACAAGCCATTTACTATTGAGTTTGCATAACGTCCAACAATGCTTGCCATCTTCACTTGTTGGCATCTTCAATTTTTTTCGGTAGACCTGGGCTTTCTTTGTCTTTCAAGTCGAAATCAACACGTTTAAATCATCTAATCCAATGCCTCCAAGCGTCTTGCGTTGGGACGTTACCATAAGTTTCCCCAAGTATACGACGACTCACTCGCTTTTCTCTTTTGACTGAACAAGAAAAGCAGTACGTGCTGCAAATGCCTTTTACTTTTTTATACGAAACTTATCATGTTTACCACACGAAAAAAATATGACGCTAACTCAAACTCGTTTAAACATTAATAGTGTTTTGAAAACTACTGTCGTAGCAACAAATTAACATAAGTGATTAGAACCGACTGCTGTTTCCAGCGACATCTTTTTAAAAAAATAACAATTATTAACCGCCACACCTGGTATGTACCAGGTGTAATTCTTAATGTATGTAGTGTATGTACCAGGTCAATTATTAATTCTCCACTGGTTTTTACCACAGACAATTTAGTTTGAAAAATACTGAAAATGCCTGAAACAAAGTCGTGGTGATTCATTACTAATTCCAAATTGTTAATATAAAACACTGTAAACAAAACAAACTGACAAGAAAGAAATTATTTTGATTAAGTAAACACAACAATGGATATTGATTTTGCTTGATATTGTTTTTGATGTTTTTCGTTTGCTGACATGAATACGAAAACCATTTAATATTTAATTGTGAGACCTTTTTTTTAATTAGATATTTTTTAGCATTTCAATTTTTAGCATTTCAGTCTATCAGACCCAGAAATTGTTTTCGATTCATTAGGAACTTGATTAAAATTCCAGACTAAAGGAGAAGGCAAATTAATTTTTTCGGATGTTTGAAAAATCTGAGTAAATTTTCCTTGCCGTTTTTTTTTCGTTCGTGACTACCGTCGAAAAGAATTTTGGTAATGACACTATTTCAATAAATTGTGTGTTCAATAGAAAACTAAATTTTAAATTTATACAAAACGACAATTTAAAAATTAAGAAATATTGGGCCAATCAACCAGTACAGCAGATATTTGGATAGCCAATAGACAGCACATTCAATTTAATTTAAATATCGCCGATTGTTCCTTAACACTACATTCATTTCAGAATGAAAAAAATTGATACATTTGAACATTTTTGTCGTGCTATGCATTATAATGACTAATTTATTCAACCGCCCCCAAACGTCAGTAAGCACCTTCCAAGACCGGTTTCTAACCTTAAGCCATCAGCAGTCGGGCTTGAACCTTATTTTCAACACTGCGCCTTTTACCCATTTTCGACTTCGGTGCTAAGCGCTTCTGGGACAGACGAAAGCAAAAGAATGATACTTTCGAAATCCACATTGATAATTAATTTATCGCATACAGGGTGTCTAAAGTCTCATGACCAATTACATTATTTTCAAAGTTAAAAAGTTCGTTCTTTCAAATGTGACACTCCGTTTAATATTGGATGGTCGGATGCAGAATTTCATTCTGCATCGATTCTCTATAACTTTCCCTATACCTATTTCCTTGTTAATCCATATGTACTTTTTATCAAAAGCCGATGAAACTCTAAACGTCCTATCTAGGAAGTCTTGATTTTGACACCAATTGAAACAATGTTGATATTATGTCAAAGCAGTATGAGTTCACAAATTCGTGAGGTATCTACTTACAGATTTAGTGATTTTATTAATTTTTTCAAGTACAATTTATAATGGAAAATAATGAAGAATATTCCTGATAGTAAAATATAAAATATTCCTGATTAGTAAAACTTGTTTTATAGACATGGTGAATGTGGACGAATTGTCAGACGAACATGCAGATTATTTAACTAACGACATCCGAACCTACCAACAATGACTCCCAGAAAATTCGTAAGAA
Organism: Cosmopolites sordidus; assembly: GCA_031761425.1. Classification (NCBI taxonomy): domain Eukaryota; kingdom Metazoa; phylum Arthropoda; class Insecta; order Coleoptera; family Curculionidae; genus Cosmopolites; species Cosmopolites sordidus. Next base: position 922,834 of record JARFXV010000813.1, on the reverse strand, counting down.
TCGAAGCTGGGTTTTTGGCAGCTGGAAGTGTAAGGGCACCATGAAATCACCTAAAGCCTAAAGTAATAGATAATGAAGAAAACGAGGTGAATATATTGCAGTATTTTCAGGCTTATCTATGGAGTTCAACTCCAACAGCAGCGCTGATTTGAGTTTTTCAAGAGCATCAATCCACAGAATATTAAGAAAACATAAAATGCATCCCTTTTCTGAGATATTTATGCACGGATTATTTCTTGGTGATGAGGCAAGACAAAATCGACTTTTGCGAGTTCATGTGCATAAAAATAACCGAAGATCCGAGATTTCTTCATAAGATTATGTGGACTGATGAATCAAAATTCAGCAGGCAAGGAATTATAAATAGCCGAAATATTCACTACTAGGCACATGTCATAAGGGAACATAATCAGCAGGACCACTTTAGTTTTAATGTTTGTTGTTTAATTATAAATAGAATGCCATATCAAGTGTACGATAAAAATTTGAATAGTGCTAGATATCTGGCGATACTCAGAGGGTTTGTTAGTTATTTCTTAAACGTTTTACCTCCACATGACAGAGCAAACAGTAGGTATCAACTGGATGGTGCTCCAGAATATTTCACTATATCTGTACACCAGCAGTTGACCTTGATGTTCGACGATCGGTAGATCCTGGAATTGGCCACTCAGATCACCCGATTTGACGCCACTGAAGAGCCGTACAAACCAGACATACGAAACATACAGAAGCCGTATAAAAGGCCTAGTATACTCTAGGCCTGTATAAACTAGAGAGGAATTATTGAACCGTATTCACGATGTTTTACTAAACTAAGTCCAGGCGAAATTCGGAGGTCTGTTTCGCGAGGAGTATATGACAAAATTATCCAGTGTTTGATTTTGTTGGTTTGATTAACAAGAAAACCATTGGAAATAGGTATAGGGAAAGTTATAGCGAATCGATGCAGAATCAAATTCTGCATCCGACCACCCAATAATATACAGAGTGTCACATTTGAAAGAAACTTTTCAACTTTAAAAATAATGTAATTGGTTATGAAATTTTGGACATCCTGTATGCGATAAATTTATTATCAATGTGGATTTCGAAAGTATCATTCTTGTGCTTCCGTCTATCCTAGATACGTTTAGAACCAGTCGAGGTAGCACAAAGCCACAGTGTTGAAAATAACGTAACATCTTTCAAAATTTGCAAAAGAATCAAGATATTTAACAATTCAAAATAGGTATAGGGAAACCTGGTGGAACTCATCATGAAATTTTCTCAGCAATTTAAAAATGAAATAATATAGCGGGTGCTCTATTTAAAATAAAGAAGTTACTGGCGAATTCCGGGATAACCTTGAAAATATTTTAAAATTATAGAGAATCTTAAATAACGCCGAAGTCCAAAAATTCAGAATTCTAAGTTTTTTGTAACCACGAAAACTTCTAACGAACGGCTACAGTGAGAAACCCGATATATAATAATAATAATAATAATTTGATAGTATTCTACACGATTGGTTACTAGAAGTCCTGAAGATTTATAAAATAAGCCCCCCCCCCCATCATTAACTCCTTAAGGTGCCTGATGGGGAAATGGAAAACAAATCTCTTTATCGATTTTATCGAGAGGAATTTTTAAGCGAGATTCCCTTTCTCCAGTTTGGTTTTGTCTAGCCCTAAACCCTATGTCTACATTAATGAACAACAGTAATATAGGATATAAACTAAACATGAGAAATCCACGAAAGCTCTCGCACCTACTATATATGGATGACCTTAAACTCTATGGAGAAACTAGAAAAAAACTAAACTTCTTAATAAAAATAGTCGAAGAATTTAGTAGGGATATCAAGATGTCAGTCGGACTTGATAAATGCTCTACCATTAGCATTCAGAAGGGAACAGTGAATAATCAATATTCAACGCACTGTAACGTACAACAATTGGCACCAGAAGAATCCTATAAATATTTAGGTATAGTTCAAAATGAGAAATTTAACCATAGCTAGTTAAAGAAAGACTTTTCTACTATGTACGAAAAGAGGCTTATAAAACTTTTAAATACCAAACTGAACAGTGAAAACCTGATTAGAGCGATCAATGAATGGACAGTGGCAACTTTATATCAAAGTTCCTTTGGTATTGTTAAATGGTCAGAAACAGACCTTGATGGACTGGATAGATTAACACGACGAACATTGACAAAATTCCGATGTCTACATCCAAATTCATCTATAAAGCGACTGTACATTCCAAGAAAGTTGGGAGACAGAGGCCTCGTGAACATTAAGAACCTTTGGCTGAACCAGGAGATTAGAGAACGCTTCATTAATTCAAGCAGCACGCTAATGAAGTTGGTTGCTAAGGAGGACCGGGGTTTCACCCCGCTGAACCTGGATAAATTCAATCATGTTGATGGTAGAACAACACTTACGGATTATATGTGAATGGAAACAACCGACACTGCCTGGATGGTATCCAAAGTTACTCGAGGATGATACCATTGATGGATCATTGTCTCTAAAATGGCTGACCGAGGGGCTGTTATACCCAGAAAGAGAAGGTTTTGCGACATCTATTCAAGATAAGGTAGTAAGAACACGGAACTATGAAAAGCATATACTACACATGGATGTTGTCGACCGATGTAGGAAGTGCGGTATAGTGGGGGAAACGATTGAACACCTTATCGGTGGGTGTGCAGTTCTAGCCCCTAATGCTTATTTAGGAAGACATAATTAGCTGGCGAAAATTATACATCAGCAAATTGAATTAAATTATTCGCTATTAGATAACGCACCTGCTCCATATTATAAGTACTCACCTTCTCCCGTATTGGAATCATCTCATTCAATTCTATACTGGGACAGACCAATCACAACAGATCGAACAGTCGATTATAACAGTCTAGACATTGTTCTAAGTAGTAAAAAGGAGTAATGGGCTTTTATAATTGACATCGCAGTGCCACTCTCTCATAATATCAGGAAAACCGAGTTGGAGAAAACCACTAAGTATGAAAACCTTGCGTACGATTGGAAAAACCAGTTATAAACTGAATGAGGTAGAGATAGTGCCTTTCGTTATATCCTCCGAAGGCCTAATAAGTAAGAATTTTTCAAAAAATTTGTTATCTTGTTTAAAACCTTGTCATCTCAAAATCGATAGCCATAGTAGGACAACGTGCAGTACTCTTGCAGACATGCCACATTGTTCGTAAAATTTTATGCTAAGTGAGAGGAGTTGAATTGCTTTCTCATTTTGGCATTGTAATATAGACCAGCTTAGGCTGAGATGCTGAGTTCAGAACGAGGATAATAATATTTATTTGTTCCAAAAATCATAAGGCATTAAATATCGTTAAGAAAGTATATAAAAAACATTTAATTATATATAAGAAAAACAGAAAAAAAAGGAAAGTGAGAAAGAAAAAAAAGACAATTGGAAAGAAAAGAAGAGGAGAGAAATACACAGTTAAAATAGTATTATTAACATAATTAACACGACTTAGTTGATAACATAATTAATACAAACATGAACAGTTAAATTCACCAAAACAGGCTATTCTAATAATTTAATTGAATTTAAATTGTTCTTTGTTTCCCCAAGAAAATAATTTAATGCAATAATAAGCCTTGCTCAACAAATATCTTTTAATCGCTCTCACAGATCACGCGGCTTCATAACAGTATACTGCACATTCTTCTGTATAAAACTAAAATTACATCTTTCATTCACGAGATTCGACTTATACCTAGTTATATAACCATGCTTTGCGATAGCCTCCTCAAAGAGATCTCTATTATTAAATACAAAAGTGTAAAATCCAAAATAGACATGCTGACAAGTGTCAGAATTCCTTTGGCAATAAAAACATTCTTGCAGCTTTCGCAATGGTTCATTTGAAAAATACTTATTATGCATCTTTTTTGGAGCACAATTATCCTCTCTATATCTGAAGAATTTCCCCAGAAAATCAAACCGTATCTTATCCTTGACTGAACATATATATATATATATATATATATATATATATATATATATATATATATATATATATATATATATATATATATATATATATACATATATATATATATATATATATATATATATATATATATATATATATATATATATATATATAATAGAGGAGCGTTCGATCTGGCAATAGTGTTGGCTGACCCTTTTAAGGGGAGGTGTTTACGAAAATAATTGTTACGGCAGACCACCAAATGACACAAGACAGTTCATACTAAAGACGCATCAGATATTGACCTGAATCCCCTTCAAAGGGAAAGCTAGCAGTATACATACGCCACCAGTCTCATTAATATATGTATTATATATTTTATGGCATCAAAATGTACAATTAAAAGAGATTATTATGTTCTGCTACCATATAACATTGAATGATACAAAATAAATTCAATTTGAAAACATCACGATAACACTAGAAAAAGGAAAGTGAATGTAGTATTAATATAATTAAAACAAACATCACCTCGTTATTATGTTCTCACTGAAACATAAATTATTAAAGAACAAGAAATATATGTGAATTAAAATTTCCAAGGACATTGTTGTTATCTAAACGTTATAAAATGTGTCAAGATGCCAACGAACTTTTGACCCAGTTTTACAGCTATCTAGTCTAAATATACAATAAAAACTTATGTGGACCAGTTTATTTTTCAATTCAATTGGCTGGAATAAATACTGCCTTTGTTTTAACATTGTTAAAGTGGAACATTATTTTAATATATGAAAGGTGAGGAAAGTGTATAAGATAATATATGGTGTACAGTTTAATTTACAGCCTTTCCTATAAAATTCAGAAATTATTTACTGTATAACAAGAAATAGAGTAGACGTTCGGTTATGAAAACACTAATTTCTATGAACTAATTAACACCATAAACAGAGAAACCTTAATATGACAAGTTTTATACAGTAAACAGCGACAACATCGATTAACAACATTAATTAATAAACAATTTTTGGTACTTTGTCGCTAAAGTAAAGGAATTTCCAATATGAAATATATTTTAGTTTTTTAATATTGTGAGCTATTATAAGAGAAATTTGTCGAGCTAGAACATGTCGAACTGTTCGATACCCCGAATGATTAAGGAACATCGTCAATAAACAAAATTGTCGGTATTGGTGCGAATTTTATCCACATGTGATACATGAGACTCCTTTGCATCTGTAAAAGATCACAGATTGGTGTGGATTTTGCCATGGAGGAGTCATCCGCCATTATTTCTTAAAATAATGAGGAAGGAGCCACCGTTACCACCAATACCGAGCACTACAAGGCAATGCTGAAATTTTTTTTCCCGGAATTTTATGAAATCGATGCCTATCCAAAATCGATGCGGAGGACCTTTATTTTCAACAGGATGGGGCACCACCGCATATTTCCCAAGTAAACATAGGCTTATTGCGAGCGAATTTCGGAAACTCGTTAATTTCCAATGGCCCCCATCGCTTGGCCGGCGAGATCATGCGATTTGGGGACATGTGAAAACACAGGTTTATAGCAATACACCCGCGACTATTGCCGACATGGAAACTAACATTCGTCAAGCCATAGACGACTTACAGTCCGAAATGTGCGCCTGGGTCATCGAAAATTGGCGCGAGCGGATCCGTGTCTGCAAAAAGAGCCATGGTGGCCATTTGGCCTCCATTTCAAAGCCTCCATCTTATGGACTCCATATCAAAGCATGCGATAATGAATGCACTGCTTAGCCAAGGGATAGATAAAGCATATATAAACCTATTAGAATCTATATATGATGGAACTACAGTTTTCGGGAAGAATTTTGAGGGATTTGGAGAGGGATTTGGAGATTGTGGACAGCTTTATATATCTTGGGCAGAGGATTTCAATAGAGGGGAGTGCCTCCGGGAGGTGGAACGGCATGTTAAATGTGGCTGGCAGGCATTTGACAAGCTCAACATAGTGTTTAAGAGCAGACTTTTTGCTTAAAAAGAAAAGTCTTCGATCAGTGCATTCTACCCGTCATGGCACACAGAAGTGAAACCTGGGCACTCACATCGCAATCAATTCTAAAACTTCGAGTAGCATAGAGGGGAATGCAAAGATGTAAGCTTGGCATTACAAGACGATACAGAAAGTACTGCGCATGGATCAGGGAACAAACGAAAGTCTGTGACATCATTGGAAGAGTAAAGCAATTGAAATGGAGATGGGCAGGCCTTATAGCGAGGCGATGGGACGACAGATGGACCAAGGCAATTCTGGAGTGGATACCGCTTGATCGCAAACGTCGCGAAGAATACAGAAAGCACGATGGATTAATGACATCATTAAGTGTAATTATTGGACCCGAGTGGCAGAAGAAAGCCCAGGAGCGTGAAAGTTGGAAATATGCTGAAGAGGCCTTCATCCCGCAGTGGATCGACACGGGCTGATGATAATATATTATTATTATTATTATTCACGTATGGGCCCTGGTGAACCACGCGAAGTACAATTAGAGGCGTTTGTTGTTGTTAGCCTTCATTTGTGCTCATACTAATTTCATTCTTTCGCTATGAGCTTTTTTCCTTTCGTCAGACCAAGTTGTTCCAGTCTTCCTACATTTTTCTCTCTGGCCAACCTTCCAAACGTTAACCTTGTGTCTAAAAGAGCATCTATCCTGAATTTCACTGTAATATTTGCTGATCTTAGGTGCTCTTTAATTGCAGCAATCCATTTAATTATTTCTACTTTAGCTTTACTCCCATTTTCATAAAATTCGACTATTTGTCTAGTTAACCTACTCGGATTCATCCGTTTTATGTGTCCGTAAAACTTAACTCTTCTTTTTCTCATATCGCTATGTATATCTTTGTATTGTTTGATTTCTTGGTTTTCTCGAAGTCGGTATGTTGTGCTATTTATTTGTTTGGGTCCTAGGATTTTTCTTATGATTTTTCTTTCCTTCTTTTCAATGTCCTCGATGTCCCTCTTTCTATTCAAAATGAGCGTTTCCGCAGCATATAGACATTCTGGCTTAATAACTGTGTTGTAATGTCTCAGTTTTGTGTTTTTAGATAGGCATTTTTTGTTGTAAATATTTTGTGTAAGTTTCAATGCCGTTTCCATTTTTTGTCATCTACCCTTATTGGCCGCTTTTTCCAACCCATTGTCCATGATTATTTCACCCAAATATTTGAATTGAGTTACCATATTTTGTTTTTAGAAATGGCGTTCTTGGTCTGTTGCAGGTCATGTATTGTGTCTTTTCAAAGGAAATTTGGAGTCCTACATTTTCTGCTGTTTCTTTTAGGATTCCAATCTGTTTCTGTGCCGTTAATGCATCTTGAGCTAAAATTGCTAGATCATCAGCAAATGCCAGACAATCAATTTTGATGTTGGTTCTCCCCAGTTTAATGGGCTGGTCAATATTCAGGGCGGACTTTTTTCACGCCACTCCTGTATTACTATTTCTAGAACACAGTTAAATAAGAGTGGTGAGAGTCCATCCCCTTGTCTCACTCCAGTTTTAATTTCGAAGGCCTCTAAGATCTCACCCATGAATTTAACTTTTGACCTTGTGTTAGTTAACGTTGCTTTAATAATTGCCAGCGTTTTCAGATCTAATCCTTGTTCTTTCAAGATTCGGAATAAAGATTCGCGGTCAATAGAATCATATGCTTTTTTGAAATTCACAAATGTACAGACGAGATTTTTATTGTACAGTTTTTGATGTCTTAGAATCAATTTCAGATTCAGGATCTGTTCAGAGCAGGATCTGCCCGGTCGAAAACCTGCTTGATATTCACCAATGTTAGGTTCTAACTATCCTGTGCTCTGTCTAGTAGACATTGAGATAGAATCTTGTAACAAACTGGGAGAAGAGATATCCCTCTATAGTTGTTTACATCCGTTCTATCTCCTTTCTTATGTAGTGGATGATAATATATATATATATATATATATATATATATATATATATATATATATATATATATATATATATATATATATATATATATATATATATATATATATATTATTACATATAATATTTTCACGGATGGTAGATGTTTCTAAGTCATTCCGGCTGGCATTTTTTCCTTTTCCATTTCCATTTGGCACAGAACAAGCGCTACGATCCGTGCGCATATATATATATATATATATATATATATATATATATATATATATATATATATATATATATATATATATATATATGCAGGTGCAAGGCATACATGGCATACAAGGTATATAGGTGCGTCTCACGGAAAACATCATCATTTTTATATAGTAGTCTCCTTACGCACTAAAACAACGTTTTGCATGGTTAATTAGGTTGACGAATTAATTTTTTAGCTCGTCCAAAAATATGTCCTTCAGAATTGCAGTCGAGGCCTTTTGAATGGCTTCAATGGCCCAACGCCAAATCAGGCGGGTATGGTGAATGATTGATGATTAAAATGTCAATGATGAGCGTCGAGCGAAGGGACGTAGCATTATTATGTAACAAGTTCAACTTCATAACATCAAGATAAAACACAGTATTGATCGTGGAACGAACTCCTTGGGCAGAATTCCTCCGAATCGCAGAAACAAATCTAGATTATTTTGATTTCAGACTTTTCGAGACAGCTTTTCTTTGGATTTGGCTCGCTCGGGTGCTTCCAAAGGGCACTTTGACGCTTAGTTTCTGGATCATATTGAAAACACCACATCTCATCATCAGTAACAATACTGCACTTGAAGTTTTCCGCCTTTTTCGATTATTTAATCATGTTCTTGCAATGTTGGATTCGAAGTAATTTTTGGTCGTCAGGCAATTTGTACGGAACAAAGCGTGCACAAATCTTCCGAAGTCTCAAATGATCGGTCAAAATGTGAGGAATTGAACCTTTGGATATGTTCAATTCTATTTCCATGTATCGCAACGAAGATTTTACCAGATTTTTTATAAATTCCCGAGCAATTTCAATGTTACATTGAGTAATCACGTTTTTTCGATTTTCGGAGCACGATGTTCGTCCTCCTTGATGTTCTCACGATCTTCTTTTGAGTCATCTAAACCACTCGTGGACTTTTTGACCCATGGTATAAACCACGGGCGTAGCCAGGATTTAGTTTTGGGGGGGGTTTAATTTGAAGTAAATAAAACAACAAAAATATACTTACATGAAATGAAATGACAAGAGATGGCGTTACTGTGCGCAATGTCCACTAGTTCGGATATATATTCAATTCAAATGTAATAATTTAAGTCTCTTCACTCCTCGTATTTTTTCGGTATAATATTAGGTAATATTTGGCTTATTTCGGGTGGGGGTGGGGGGGGTTGAACCCCCAAAACCCCCCCTCGGCTACGCCCGTGGTATAAACACATTGAGACTGTAAGCGCGATAACTTGGTTTTTAATGATCTGAATATTATGGAATTTTATCAGAACGACAGTATAGGATGCTTAGCTCCGTTCGTTTCTCGTTTCAAAATTGAGAATTGATATAGATCAGTTGATGCCTATATCATAGACATTGTCTCAATATCTTCTTTTTATTTTACCCAACGAGAGAGAAGGAGATAAAAAAACTATAAGTATGTCTTCGTGCATGGGATAGCGTTACACCGTGGTAAAAAGAGAAAGTAACAAATAATTAAAAGGTGTTTGTTCGTATTGCCGGTTAAAAGTTCGTCCATTAAATGCAGCCGCCCTGTTTTGGTTGCCATTCGAGTTGTTTTTTTTATTGTGTTTTAGTGAAATGCTGTGCTGTAAAGTCTAGTTTTATTGCAAAACAAGTTCTTATAAGAACTACTGTTATTGATTATTTTGTTATCGGTAAGTATTTGTAAAGATTAATAAAGTTTTATTTCCTTCAATAATTCTTACCTAACCAAAGACATTTTATTACAAATGTTTAATACAAACTCATTTATATCGGCTAATTCTAAAAACATACTGGAAAATAAACAACCATTTCAAGATAATACCGGAAAAATAGAAGTGCGAACTTTTCATCCGCCACACCTGATCATTTTTTCATTTAATATTTTAATTCATAATTAAAATTTTATTATTTCAGATAATGTCGAGAAAAACACTGAAATCGCAAGGCCAAGAATTTGTGCTCAATTTGTATAAGTATTTCGAAATGGAAAAAAGGAATTGGGGATCTTTAGAGCCTCTTTTAATCATTCAAGAGGTTAAGAATATTTAATTTGATTGCGTATTATTTATTTTGCATTATCATCGTGATATATTTTTAGAGAGTTGCAGTAGTATTAAAAATATCAAGAAAAACTGTGTATACAAGAAAAAAGAACATAATACGGTTATTTCTTTCCTTGGAACAAGCAGGCCTCGTGCAAAGATCAAAACAATAGACTTATCCGAAGGGAAGTAAAATGGAAGTTTGATATATATTGTACAATATGTTTATATAATAATATTTTATTGATTATTTGATATGTTTATAAGCTGTTTAAGTACCCGTACGGGTACTGTTTAAGTACCCGTACATTCCCACAGCTTGGTTTCATCAAATAAAATGGCCATAAACAACAATGATTTTGACCAATAACAAAATAATGTAATTCATTGTTTTGACCAGTTTCGTTCATTGGCTACTTCCCTAAAATTTCGTGATAACTTGAAATTGTCCTTACAATATTAACCCACAAGATTCTCCGTTCGATCTATGACATAAAACTTTACAATTTCATGATACATACATGTCGATTTATAATTGGACATTTTATAATTTAATGTTATAAATATAAACCGAAATAAATTAAAAGTTGACAAAAGTGATAAACTAGGCAAATTTGTTTTATTCCTGAATAAAACTAATCTAATTAATATAAAGGGTGTATTAGAATATTTTTCGTTTTTGATAGTTATACTACAAAAAATACTAATAACTAAAACATCAGAATTAATTCAACTTTGTTTAATTGCTGTTAAACTACAGAGTAGTTTTTGAATTAATTTTTATTTATAAAAAACAACCATTCGTAAATGCACACCATCTGCTTCTTCACACTCATTTAGCCTGGAACTGAAATTCTGCGAGAGTCACTCGCTGCAGCATTAAGTTGGTTGGTAATGGGTTGAAAACCAAACCCATTTTTAAGTAACCCCATAGGAAAAAATCAGCAAGGGTTAAATCTGGACTCCTCGGTAGGCGGTTGATGTTCCTTCGGCGACTATTCATTCTTTGGAAGAATAAACCGTGAAGAGTTGCTAAAGAATCATTCATGACGTGGGAAGTTACTCCATCTTATTGGAAAATGTGTTGCGGTTGTAGCCAATCGAATTTTGCATTTCTGGAGCCATATCCAGATCATATGGCAATAACAATCGGAATTAACCCTTTGAGCGCGACAATGGTTATCCTCAAAAAAGTAGAGGCCGATAATTCTTTTGCTTGATATGGCAGCCCAAACAACAACTTTAGGCGAGTGTTTGTGGTGCTGTTTTAGCGGATTGTGAGTAGCCCAATATCTGCAATTTTATTTATTCAAGTGACCTTTGATGTGAAAATTCGATTAATCAGAAAACCATATGTTACTGAAACTCCTAAAACGATTTTTATTGTCCTGTAGAATTCGACTCGTTTAGCTGGATCATCGGGCATCATCTCTTACACAATAACAATTTTGTAGAGGTGGAAATATAAATATTTGCGTATCATACGATGAATCGTGAATCTGTGCAAATGTAGAGAAGCTGAGTCGTAGAGACCATCCTGGATCGTCACTAAAAGACTGGCAAACGCGGTCAACATGCGTGCTCGTTTTTGATGTCCTTATGGGCCCAGTTGATTTATCCGGCATTATGTTTCCAGTCTCTTCAAACTTCCGCACCCAATGCTTGAATAAATTCGTTTACATTTCTCATGGTTGCTAAAATAAAATGTGTTCGCTAGAAATGTCGAACAATAGTGTAGGAATCGTTGCTTTTATAAAACGCTCGCACGCAAAATGAAACCGTGAAACGATCCACCTCTACTAAACTTAAAAAGCCCGTCAAGTATTTCACACCATTCCTCTCCCCCTGCTCTCTGTATTTGTCGCGTAACAGTCAAACATAAACGAAAAACATTCTGAAACACCCGTTATAATTTGTAGATTGATTTAAGAGAATATATTTTAAAATTGAATGAAGACGATTTAAGTGAAACTAGATGAGGATAGACTAGTAATATAAACAATGAAGACTTTATTAAAGAAAGGAAAAATGGATGAAATGAAAAATTCAAAATTAAAAAATTGAAAATTGAAAAAACAAGGAAAATGTGCTCTACGCAAAAAAAATCCCATTCCTTTAGCTGCCAACAAAGCGTCAGTAAATGTCTTCAAACATGTTTCTGACCTTAAGCTGTCAGCTTACTGTGGTGAATGCCGGCAAACGTCAGACTGCGCGAAATCATCCCCGTGACCCGGCCCAAGCCCTGTCTGAGCACCAAGTTCTAGGTAAATATGCATGAAAAGGTCGTTTGAGACTATTAAAAATATTTGGGATAAGGGAAATCTTCCTTGCTCAAAGCAAATATGCCCATTCCTTTAGTAGCAACCGAAACATTAGCAAGGGTCTAGCAAGTTTCTGAGCCTTAACTTGTCATCAGTCTGCTTTCCGAACTCGAACCCAGCTGAACCCAACTGAAAAAAGCTGAAGGTCAGAGACCAATTTCAGGCGGCATTTGCTGACACTGTTTTGGTAGTGGCTAAAGGATTTCAGAGATCCTTAATACTAGACTGGAGATGCAATTCTTACAAACCGATGACTATTTGCTAGTTGAGAAGTAAGAACGATAAAAAAATCCTTGAAATACTGGATATTTCGTAAGGGGAGCTGGCCTTGATTGACTGGAAGTTAATTTCGGAACCTATGTTAAGCTTTAGGGTCAGTTTTCAAATAACTTTAAAAATATTTGAATCTGAATTCATAAAAATTGAAATTTAATTCCATAAAATTATATAACAAAATTTATAGTTAGTGATATTTTAGATAATATCTCTTATATTCAATCACAAACGTGTAGTTGGATACTAAAAATTAAACTGATATATTTCGATAAATTTTTGGCACGGTATTGTACTTAAACTTTGACAATAAAGTTTATGGTTGTCCTAGAGTGAATGTGTCATTATGTTTAAGTGCGATTGTGATGCATTTCGAGTTCAAGTTCAAGTTCGTGGGAAGGTCAATAAATTTGAATCGCGATGCATTTTAAACAATTTCGTGTGGGCCGCCACTTAAAGTTGCATCATAAAATACGGACGAACTGGTATTTTTTTTCTTCTGTTCTATATTTAATGGGTTCCCGTTTACAACTAAAGGTCAACAGAAGCAACTAGCATGAGCAAGTTCTAAATTTATCTGAATGGAAAAATGTAATCTATCTTTAAAACTATAAGATTCTACGTAATCAATATTATTGTGTTTTGTTACTCGTATTATTTTATATCACATTAAAAAACGAAAATTCAGAACTAAAGATAAAGCTAGATGTATTAAATACAAGACTGAATTACCTAGATCCAAAAATATTCTAGTAACTTCGAGGTTGAAACTAGATTCCAATAACATACTAATGGAAGAGATAAATAATTTTATAAAGGTCAACATGGGCATTGAGGTTAAGGTCGAAGAATGTGCGTAAAATTGGAAAGATGAAGGGTATTATTGAAATGGAGAGTTTCGAAGAAAAGATTAGGTCGCATCCTGGAGAAGCAACAGTAAAGAAGAGCGAACTTTCTCTGCCAAATGTCTTTTTGGTACCGACATTTTAAAGCCAGCGACCCAAATCTTTAATCCATATATTAAGACGGATTTGATAAATGTTTTCTACATTATAATTTTCGTCAGTCCCGGTATGTTTCTAGATGTGAACTGAGGGAAGTTCGTAGTAGTACCTGGTATCAATAGCATCGATCTTTTAATTTCCGCTTATATGTTATAATTCGGAGTTACTATCTGTCGAAAGTAAATGAACTACTTTATATTTTCAATATGATACTATCCAATTTGAAGCCGATTTCCGCTCGTCACCCTCCCAGACAACTTCACATATTTTTTTTTCTATTGATTAACAAACAGTCTGAAACTGTTAGCAGTGGTTTCTAGTGATATAAACATCCTTTAAACATCAATATATTTCGCATATGCTAAGATCTGTATACTTTTAATATACAGGGTGGCGCAGAAGAACCGCATATTTTTCACCTAAGCATAACATTGCTTATTTTGAGGATTATCGCTTTGTAATTACAGCTAAATAAAGTAATAATAGTGCACTTTTAAATTAATGGTGGAAAATAATGTCAGTCAAGTGTCGCCCTTTTTCGCGGTCACACATCTGCAATCTCTCTTGAAAGTTGGCTAAAACTCTCAAAATCATTTCTACAGGTACTCTTGCGATTTCTTGACGAATAGCAACTTTAAGTTCCTGTATCGTGCGTGGTTTGTTAGCCTACACTCTAAACTGAAGGTAATCCCACAAAAAAAAGCCGCATGCAGACAAGCCTGGCGGACAAGCGTAGCGGCCAAGAAATATCGCCGGAACGGAACATTTCATGTTGAGGAAACATTTGTCGAACACATTTTATTAAGGGGGTATTCTAGTCTAGAATTTCGAAAAAATCGTTTGTTTGTTTGCATATTTTCAAAGCTTAAACCTTTAAAAATATGTCCTTAAGAGGATTCTTCGAAATTCAGATTATTTTCAGAGATATAGCTATTTTAGTGACGTGGCACCTAAACCGGTCGGGCATCGGAGCGAATCGAACAATAGACAGTAAAGATTCTCCATCTACCGGCGGTCGTGTTCCCCCATTATATCGTCCTTATTCTAGGTAGAGGAAGGCCCAATGTATGGAGCAGGAATCGCAGATTAAAAAAATGTAACTATAAAGTACCATCACATAAATTAGACTAGACGTTTTTCTCAAAACTACTTTTTTCAAGCTGGCGTGCATGATATCTCAAGTTGTACTGAACCGATTTATTTGAAATTTTGTGTGAATCTTCTCTATACATCCCTCGATGTCGCTTAGTAGATTAAAGTCAACTTTAATTTTACTTTTCTTAGAAACTTTTAAACTGTTAAAAAAAAAGGTGATTTTTTTTCAAACGGCCGCCATTTTGTGAAAAAAAAATTTCTCCAAGGAAAGGGCTATAGCGACATCTTTACTGATTAAGAATCCGTTGGATTTTTTTGATTCGGATGACCACAAGGATTGGAACCATCTCTTTTTTTTTGTACCGCCACTTTACCATCATTTTTCGAGTTTTGAATTTTTAATTTTTTATATATTTTAAAATATAAATAAACGAATGATAAAAAAATGGATAGTAAAAATATCCTTTGTTTCTTTTTACAGAGCTAGAAAAAACATCCGAAATTCGTGACGAGAATTTTTGACGTAAACTAGAATACCCCCTTAATTCTCGCCGTGTGAGCTGTTCCATCTTGTTGGAACCACAGTTCTCCCATATTTACTTGTCGCTGTTGAAGTTGTAACAGAAAATTTTGTAACATGTCAATATAGCATTCCAAAGTCATTGTTACTGTTCTTTCCTCCTCTTCAAAAAAATAAGGAACGATCCCTAATTTGGAAATTCTGCACCACAGTGTCACTTTTTCATTATGGAGAGTTGTTTGGTACAGCTCTTGTGGATTCTCTGCCGCCCAGTAGCTACCGTTCTACTTGTTTACATACCCATTTAAATAAAAATGTGCGTCGTCATTCATCAATATCACAGCATCAGAGTCATCAGCAAAAATGGCGCGCATTCTCACACAAAACTCTCTGCGCTGTGCAAAATTCCTTTTAGTCAGTTGTTGCACGATCATTATTTTGTAAGGATGAAATTTCTAGTCCTTACGCAGAATGCGTAGTAGCAATCGATAGGACATACCCACAGCTGAAGCTTGGCGCCTAGTAGAACGCTGGGGGACTAGCAAGAACCGTTTCTCACTATTTCAACATTTAAAAGGCAAAAAAGGTAATCAGGAAACCTACCGACTGGCGAGTGACCAACGTAGAACACTTCTCAGAAGGCATCCGGCCTTACCCAGCCTTTAACTGGCGTGACTGAGGGGTAATTCGAAGTCGGATTTTACACTTTTGCCTAGAAACAATCACAAACAATTAGGAAGTAAACAGGCAGAAGAAAGAAAGAAAAACAACCATCCGAGCGCTGGAATCGAATCAACTACCGCTCCAGTGCGGTTTCGACACAGCAGCGGCAGGCCGCTGCTCTTATCGTCCGCACCAACGTGACCGGCGTTTCAACATTTGTCTGGTGTCCGAACGATAGCGGGAAGACCAGGTAGTTTCATCTTCATGATAGATCCATAGTTCCAAATGCTTCAACCCATCGGACTATTGTGTTTCGATCTGGAATTGGCCCTCGGCGTTCAATGTTGAACTGTCGACTCAAAGACACATGTTGCATGGTAACTTCAGAATTATTGTTTCTAAAAACTCATCGATGACAAAAACACGATGCTCCACGGTGCCACAGCTAAAACTGCTACATTGGTACATTGTATACATGTATACAATGTATACATGTAAACAGAGATACATACAAATGTTAATCTGGTAATTTATATTTTATTTTATCTTGAAAAACAAATAATAGTATTATGTTTTAAAAATAATATCGTTCAAATATCCCATCGGCTTCATACGGTCGAATTCATTTTACCAGAATAACTAAACCAATTAACTTCCTGAACGAAGTTCATCTTCAATTGTTTCTCCAGCATCACTAAGTCCTTGTACCACTTGTAAACATTTTTTTGATGTCGCTATAACACTAACTTCATCGCATCGACATATATTTTTTGTGCATTAGCACAAACAAGTTTTTTAGGTAAAATTGAATACTAATTCTTTGCTCCATAAATTTGTCGATTTTAAAAAATTACTGACAATAATTGGGAGCAATCACAAAATAAGCTTGTGAATTCTCAACTTTAAAAGCAAAATTATATAAAGCCCGTGAGATGTCAAGGACAGCCTCAACAAATTACAACAAAATACAATTGTTGTATCGATAAATAAAGTGCGCCAATTTTTAAAACAAAATTAATACTTTTTTTTTAATTTTTGATAATAACATATGACAACAAATGAGGCAACCAGTGTGACTCATTGAAAGTGAACTGGCTAAGACATTAACATACTAAATCAAGTCAATAACAAATTATAAACTTACAATTGACTAGCATATTTATAAATGTCTATCTATCCATAAATAAGAATGCTCCTTTTGGCAATTGAACAAAAATATAACATAAGAGATTGTATAAGTAAATTGGAAAGCATGGTGCCACTATTATTTAATGTATCTCTTTTTGGCAAAACATTTGCATCAATGACATATATTTCAGCATACATTGTAGCTAGCCAATTTTGAGACGTTAACTAGATAAACAGTCAATCCAAATGGTCAAGGTTTATTAGTCTATGATAAAACATGATTAACATAGACAGGAAAATACAAGGAATTACCTAATTGTAATTTTTGGATCTTTCAGCATATATTTCCAAAATACACTAGGGAATAAAAATGAATACATACATATACTCATACCCTAAAGCTTATCTTTAACACAAAAACTGATATACTCGTACTTTTTGCTTGTTTACCTTTATGGTTTCTATATCCCCATTACGTAAATGGTGGCAAAGTAAATAGTTTTAAAATTTTGTTTTTAGTTTGTTAATTTTTTTCGTATTCTGCTAAACTAAGCAGTATTTTCTCGTGCCAGGTAATTATCTAGATTTAACAATGGATGGACTAATGGTAAGAAGCATATTTAAATTTTCGCGACATAGTACGACAATTGAACATCGCTGTTTCTACCATCATGGTAAAATGGATATTGATGTAATAGTATATACCACCGTTTCTTAACATGGGGTTCGGGACCTCTAAGGGAGTCGCAATGTGTTCAAAAAATACCCGTATACGAAACATAATTTTATTAAAGTATTTTTAATTTAAAAACAAGTGTTAGAAAAGTAAATATTACCAGGTAATAACAACATAATATTGGAAACACACATAAGTAAATTATTTTCCAGTGATGATAGACGATTTCAATATTTAGTTTTTAAAGCCACGATAGACGAGAAGCTTTTTTCGCATAATTAAGAAGCAGCGAAGGGGATCAATGTTTTCAAAACTTCCGTTACTAGGCTTCCGTATTCACATCATCGTACAAGCCAAACTTAATGTAAATTCGTTTTCATGCTCTCCAACATTTGATCAATAGCAGAATTTTCTAAACCCATATTTTTGGTAATATAATCCGAAGTTAAAGTGAATACATCAAAATTGCATTTATCAAACCCTGTTCTTGATGAAGGCAGTGACTTTGTCAATAGTAAAATGTTTTTTGATAACTTGTATTGAAGTCATTCCAATATGGAAATGTATCCCTCAAGTAAGCCAACAGTAATAAAGTTTCTCCATCTTGTAAAAACTCTGAAAATTAGTTATTTTTACCCGCCTAAGCGCGCTCTGGACAAATGATTCATTTAGTATGGGTGGGATGATGGCGCTAGGTGCGCGGGTTGGTTATTTTATAAGTGCGTGCAAGTGCAGGGTACAGGTTCGAATTGGTAAAACTTATATAAGAACAACGGGTTACACGTAGTTCTAAATGTAACCCCAAAACTACAAGTCTTGTAGTTCGGTATTTCGGTATAAGTGTAATGGCCGATTCACACATATATGAATAGATGATTCGTTTTTTCTCACGATTCGTAAGAATATAAACAGGCTATATGGAGTTTATAAGCCACTTAAAAATAAAAAAAATCTTCATAACTCGCGATACTGAAAAAAAGGACGAATCGTCGAATATATATATATATATATATATATATATATATATATATATATATATATATATATATATATATATATATATATATATATATTGCAGATGATATCGTTCTCCTGTCACAAGACCCAGATGAACTACAAAAACACATATAAGAGCTGCAAAGGGCGGGAGAACCATTTAGCCTGCAAATAAACCTGAAGAAGTGTCAGGTTATGTTCAACAAATTTGCTGAAAACAGAAGAATATCTATTTTAGGAAGCGATTTGGAGGTGATGGACCACTACATATATCTTGGGCAAAGGATTTCAATGGAGGGTGATACCGCCCGTGATACGGCGCGTTAAGTGTGACTAGCAGGTGTTTGGCAGGCTCAACCTGGTGTTTAAGAACAAACTCCCACTATGCCTGAAGAAAAAAGTTTTTGATCAGTGCGTGCTGCCTGTTCTAACATACGGAAGTGAAACATGGTCACTCACATCACAATCAATTCAAAAGCTTAGGGTAACACAGAGTGGAATGGGGAGATGTATGCTTGGCATTACAAAGCGGAACAGAAAGACCTGCACATGGATCAGAGAACAGACGAAAGTATGTGACATCATTGCAAAGGTGAAGGAATTGAAATAGAGGTGGGCAGGCCATATAGCGAGGCGATGTGATGACAGATGGACCAAATCATTCCTGGGATGGATACCACTTGATTATAGGCGTCCACGAAGAAGACCTAAAACACGATGGATCAATGACACCATCAAGTATATTGGACCCGAATGGGAGAGAAAAGTTCAGAACCTCGCGAGTTGGAAGCATGCTGGGGAGGCCTTCATCCTGCAGTAGATCGAGTACATCAAACAAGGTAGGGGTCCTGGTTATGTCTTTCGATTACAGACACCGACTACCAAGTCGTTACTTACTAATCCAGGCTGCCCCAAGTCTCTTATACCAAACACAGGGGCACCAGTCGTGGTCAGTGGGGCTACCCTCTTCCCATGACATCCATGCTGGATTAGCTTCTTTATTCGCGTTGAATGAGTAACAAACCAGACTGCTGCAGTAAACTGTACTATTTTGATCAACCCTGTTCCTGAGGCTTGCCTGGGATAGTAAGGATTAAACATCGGTTTTAATGGTGGGCGTCGTAAAGTATGCCCCTACCCTAAGAGTGAACTACTGCAAAGATATGAAAATAGTGATTGATATATACTCATATTTTACACAAAGCGATATGATTGTTTTCGTACACTCTCGCAGATTTTATACTAGAGCAGCTTTGGAGGAGATTTCGACGAATTACCAGCAGACTACTTTCAGTGTTCTTTTAACTAATAAAGTGTTTTTTTTTAATAGAAAAATAATGACTCTGCTTTTCTCAAGGACCTAGTTCTTGAACAACCATTAATTATTTATGTTTTATATACATTTGTACAATATGTATGATAGAATTAATTATTCCTGAGGATGTTAATATGGTCAAAAATATGGAGAAAACCACATGTAATAGTAAATAAATGTTTTGATATTTAGTTTTTTACTTTATTGCCTGTTGTATCTGTACCATAACCTTTTCTTATCAATTGATATTGAGTTCATATCCAGCCATTATATATATATATATATATATATATATATATATATATATATATATATATATATATATAGATATTTAAGTATAAGGGTTAATAGGCTGTATAATTTAAATACAATTAGTTTTATTTATACAGAGTGTCTCACAAAATTATGGCAGGGTATAGTTTTGAATGAACACCCCATATGTTCATCCATTTTTGAATCTTGTTTTTGATTGTAGACATATTTCGTGGAACAAGTCCTATATCCAAACCCAATGGTTTTACCGATATCCGCCATTTTTTAAAAACTATCGAAGTTACATTATAATATATTTTGCAGTATAATATATCATTTATTTTTTTATGTAAGATTATCATTTTTGGTAGGAATATTAGTGAAATTATTACTTAACTTATAATGTAAACAAAATTTGTCTACCTTATACAGAGTGTACAGTTTAAATGAGATAATTAAAAAAAACAAAACTTCATATCTCAGTTTTTTTAATGGAATGTTTAATATTTTTTTCATTTTACAATATTCCTAAGACAAAATTCTTCTATTCTTCTTAAACATGTCCTATACTCATCTGCCATAATTTCCGAAATTCTGACATTTTTGTTTTTAATATTTCGTTTTTAATGGAATTCACCTTAGGCTTTATGATATTATTACACTAATGAATACATCTATGATAAGTCATGATATATTAAGAATTTAGGTTATCGTATATTTTAATACCTGATTAGAAAGAAATTATAGAGTAACAAAACTTATGGTTACAGCTCAAGATAAAATAAAAATTACCCGATTATAACTGGTAGTTATCATTGTTCCTCATTTTACAGTTCTGACATTCTTATTAAATAATCCTTTATATAAATATAAAAAAAAGCAAGTAACATAAAATTTCTCTTTCCCACCTCTCATATTTTATTACTTTTCTCTTGTCTCGTATTTTTCCGCATTCTATTTTTAGGCCTAAACAATTCCGACTGTTCTTTTTTCATTTCACGTTGCCCCAGTTATCTACAGAAACGACAAGTTTTAAGTGAAATATACTGCTGCTTGGTTTTTTAAGCATACTTTGCTTGTGCGTCTGCCCCCATTCTAAGCCAATCCATAAAACATCTATATTTTATTTTTGACGTTTTATATTACTCTGGTCTGCGTTTTTCGTGGGTTTCTTATTAATATTCATCAGCAACACTTACAATATTAAAATCTAACACGCAAAAAAGGTCAGAAAACTCTAAAAAGGTTAAATTTTGAATTTCGGTCACCGCTGATAAAATTTTCGAAAATTTTTTATACAATCGCTTTATGAATTAGTATAACTATTAAATCAACAAGTAGTCAGGAAACGTATAGATACATTACAAATTACGGCAGAAATGAAATACCAGAAAATTTAAAAGTAAGAACAGTACTTCCACTATACAAGGGAGGAGATATGAAAGAATATGCCAATTATAGGAAACAAGTTTAAAAACTACACGAGTAGAGTTCTAACTAAGATATTATAATGTGGGATGGAAACTTCATTACAAATAGGAATAACCATTTTATAATATGCAAAAATGGGGATATGAGGATTTCCTCAAGAAGAAGCGTATTAAAATCGGCGACCCTTCTAAAAGTAATGAAATTGCACTAGAATTTCTGATCACGTCATTGGGTTCCAATTCGAACAAAAAACTACACAATATTTTCAAGAGAAAATAATAAAACTACAAAAATATCAACTTTAATATAATTTAAAGCAAAATCAATTGTTGATCAAAAAACTAAACCCTTGGTCTTCGGGCTTACCCGATGGATATGAGGTTTGAGTTACATTTAAAGTACATAGTCCAGTAAATAGAAAAGTCACTTCGTTACTATAAAACTATAAATGATTTTTGTGTCTATCTGCATCTTTGTTTTTTCTCTTTTTTACTTGATATTTCATCATTCAACTATATCTTCAATATTCTTAATATTCCTCATTTTAGCTTTATTTTAGTCTATTATATTTTTGTTTGCTCTTTTCTTCTCATTCTTCTCCAATGATTCCATAAAATCCTGTACACATGTCTAAATTTCTTATCTCTCTCGTCGTGACCCTTCATTTTGGAACGTTTATATATATATATATATATATATATATATATATATATATATATATATATATATATATATATATATATATAAATATATATATTAACAATGATTTTCGAACGTTAATATATAATATATTATATAATCATATATAATATATTAATTATATGCAGTGTTAGACTTTCTTGGACTGCGTCCAATGAGACAGCAGTATTTGAATGTCATCAGACATCCAACCTTTGGGTTCCACAATCTCATGTGGAACACACAATAGCATATTATTTTCGTTATTATAAGTCAAACATTTACAAAAACCAGTTTATCTGACATATTGTTTTTGATCCACTGAACTGAAAAGAAAATAAAATTTGACATTGAGGCACGGCAATACAACATATTTATTCATGTCGTTTTCCTTTTGTATAAATAAACTTGTATTGAAAATAACAAAAACTCCGATAAGATACTTCAGTGGATTCTGAAAAAAAGGGGACTTTCCTTCTTAGATTACCTTTATTCGGTGCTTTTTTATAGCTTGGACCTGTTTTTTTCTTTCCTTTCAACTTAAAAATGTTGTAAGGTTTTCTTTTCATACTCAGCTAGATATGAATGATTTTTGTTGGGAAATTGCATAAAATGTGTTAAACTTTGTTTAACGTTAACAAAAGGAAGATGAAAAGGAAATTTCATTTTCCTTTTGTAGATCAAAAATTTACAGTTGACTTAAACGACCTAAACTTGAGCGAAACGACCTTGACGAAACGAAGGAATTATCAGAAGAAAAGAAATTATGATAGCGGCCTCTTAAGTTCTTAATTTTACGAATGAACAACAAGGTTATTATTTTCTTACTTTGTTATTTTGTTATATTAAGTTACAACCTGTTGGATAGTCAGCAAGTTGAAATGTGCATTCTTCAAAATTGTTATATACAATGTTACATACATTATCTAATCAATTAGATTTGTTGATATTTGTATGGTATTTTATGACATTATTTTACGTAAAATTTAGAAAAACCGACGAGGACCTAAAAGTACGGTCAATGACTGTTGAAATATTATGGTAGATATAGATAATGAATGTAGTTTTTTTTCGTTATATTTGCCGGTAGTTACCTTTTAAATTCACGTTTAAATTGCTGTTTTATTTATTGTCCATGTACTGAAATGTATATTTCAAAAAATACTGCTATTATTGAGGCTCTGTTGTTGGAAGACCGTCCAGAGTGTGAGAATGATTTTTCGGGATTTTTCAAGCGAATAAAACGAGAAGGCTTTTCAACTACCCACTCTGAGAGGCATTTTTGATGTTATTGAAAGGGTCCTAAATGAAGGCCAACCCTTATCTCCTCCAAATGAAGAATTATCACCAGAATCTTCTATTGATCAGGTATCTACATCGACGAGATCCCAGACCCGAGATTGATCTTCCGTCACCAAGTACATCCTTGCCGAGAGCTACCCGACAAAAGGTTGTCGAACCAAATCGTAAGTGGAAAAAGCGAAACCTAGAGATAAATTTACCGGAATATTCAGCTGATACCGAAGTAGTAAAACAATGTTTTGCTCACTATGCTACACCGACTAATATACTTCTAGTATTGATTGACGGAATATTAGATGATATCGTCTACCAAAGGAACCTTTACTCTACAGAAAAAGACAAGATGTTGAATCTAAAATGGAGGTTTTAATGTTCATAGACATACATTTATTTCTACATGGGATACAATACTTAACCTTCGAAAGACCATTACTCATCGGCACCTGATCTAAACAATCCACTTTTATGCAAAACCATGTCAAGAGACATATTAATTCATCACATCTATATTGTAATAATAATACTCACGTATGAATAATACTCACTGTCCTACGAGCTGCAAGGACAAGCTGTGTAGAATAAGACCAGTACTGGATGCGCTAATTTAAAAATTTCAAGAGTGTTAATATGGAACCCGAGAAATAGGCGTGGATGAGTTTCTGATCAAATTCAAGCATAGATCTGTTCTGAAACAATACCTACCCATAAAACCTATCAAAAGAGGATACAAGTTGTGGTGTTTGGCTGACCAGAGACTTTATAAACAAATTTCATATTTATCAGGAAAAAGGCGCATAAATGAGTTCAACATCTTTAAACTGCAACTTAGGAGAAAGAGTCGTTTTAGAATTGACCGAGCAAGAATGGGGAAAAGGCAAAATTGTCTACTTTGACAATTTTTTTCATCTATTGCTTTGCTAGAAAGATTGAAAACTGAAAATACCTATGCTTATGGGACAATCGAAGTAATAGAAAAGGGTTTTCCGGAAATATGCTTGCTGATTCTAAAATAAGAAGAAAAAATAAAGAAAAGAAAAGAAACGTGTCGACCGAAAAATCATCAAAATGGTGACATAGATTGTTCTAGATGTCCCAAACATAGTATTTGTCAACGCCTTTGTTATTCATGGCCTTATATTCGAAAAAAGTACCGTGAAAGACGATCTGTCACCCAAGGGTTTATGACGATGAAACGTGCTAGTAAAAAAAGAGCTTTTACAGATAACGTTTTAAGTCCTGGTCGATGTAAAAGGCGCAAATCCAATTATTCTACAGTGAGAGATGTACGTTTGGGTAACAGAGACCTATATTTGTGGAGAACAGAGGAAGGTAGAATAGAATAGAATAGAATAGAGGTTTGTAGCATTAAGAAGATACAATCGAAACCACATAGTAAATGTTCTCATTATAATGTATTTTCATGTTTAAATTACAAAAAAAAACTATTTTGTTGAATATCACGAAGCAAACTTTTGATCTCATATTTATTATTACTTGTATTTTCAACAAAGTTCCTAACATTGTAATTCATAAAGTTCCTGAATAGTTAGTCCAGATCTTAGAAATAATACTTAGTAATATAATAGGGTACAATTGTAGAAAATCATATAAAATGTATAGTCCGGTAGGAAAGGGTTAAGATATAATTTGCTGAACAATTTTTGCATTTGACGTTTAAATTTTGAATATGAAATTAATTGTTTGCGGTCTCCTGACGTGCACTGCTCTAACAATATTAACACCACCAAGAGGTGATCCGAATTAATTATGACGCTAGAAGGAAAAATCAAAAACTTTTTAAAAGTTCGGCTTGTTAAACTTTACAAAATAGTCCTTCATGGCCGAAACACCATATTCTTTTCCTTTGGTAAATTTCTTATATTTCGAATGGGAACAAAGTGAAAGCTGGTCAAATCCAGAGAATATGGTGTATGCGGAGACAATTCGTAGCTCAAATTCTACAATTTCGCATTGTCTAAGTGAAACAGTACTTTCTTCTTGGCCAAATAAGGTCTTATAACTAAAATATTTTCAAAATAATAGACATAATAGATCAGGCAACGTAGCTTAATAGGTGGAATGGAAAAATGAAACGAAGAAGAGTGTGGATGGATAGAAGATGGTGAAAAATATCAATTCTTGGCGCAAAACGGCTAGAAGAAAGAATGAAAGTAGATAACATTTCAGCTTCATAACTGTACATAATCCGATTAGCTCGAATGAATACCAAATATTATTAACTACCATAGGCAATAGCTTTCCACATAACTATCCCAACAGTACGATGCACATGTCTCCTTATAACAACTGGTATTAGAAATCCATTCAATTTTAAATCGCGGCTATAATATCGGCGGCACAACTCCTGATAGAACAGGTAACTGGATAGTGACATGATATAGAAAAAGCTCAAACGATTTTATTGCTGAAAAAATTACAATTGGTTGGCTTCTATGATCTGTGGCATGGTAATGCTGTCTCGCAATACATGATACATGATGTCAAGTACCCTATCAGGTCTTTTTTGAACTTCTGTAAAAACCACATCTTAACCCCTCAGAACCTTACACTCTATATTTTTTATTAGTTTATTTAACTGAGTTTATTTAACTGAGTGCGGGTCGTGTTCAAAAATCTGTGTTGGACAAACAGGAAGATATTTCTGTACTAATCTCAACGAACATAAAAGAAGTTATATTAAACAACAAAATAAATTTCATTATGCTAACCATTTAATGTTAGAAAAGCATACTTTAAATGATAATTTTATAATGTTACTTAATGAGAATAAATCCAAAAAAATTAAATCTTTTAGAGCCTAGAAATCAACAAAAAAATTTTGTTAAATGACCAGCTAGACTTGAATAGTTCACCGTTATTAAACATATTGTCCTAGACGTTGACAAAAAATGGATTTCCCCACTATCACTTTTTATGATATTATATTACTTTTCTCACTGTTAGTTTAGTATAGTTTGCATTTGAAAAAGGCACTGTGTGTCGAAATAATTGTCATACATACAATTTTAAATATAGTGAAAATTTTTAGATATTAATCTTTGTTTATTTATTTAAAATAAATTTCCATCAAGTATCGGCTACTTCAGTTAAACCAAAAAAAAAATTGTTCCAATAAAAAATATTTATGTAGGGTGGATATAGGGCGTGTCTAAATATTCATACATTACGTTTTAATAGAAGTTTTATAGAACATTTATTGTTAAGTATCTTAGTAACAGAAACATAATTAAAAGCAAAATCAAAAACCTCTTTTAGCGTGCATGATAAGCTTTAAAATAATCGATATGAAGTATAACATTGCATTTACTGCATATAGAAAGTTCCCTTGGATAGGCAAAGAGCTAAGAAATCCTCAAGTTGAGAGGGACAGAGCATATAGAAAGTTTTCTTCCACAAAGAATGAGCAGAATTAGAGAATTTATAAGCAGAAAAGAAATATTTCACTGTCCATAACACGACTTGAGAGAAAAAAGTACCTTAATAATAATATCGATGTTTGTAGAGGGAATGGGAGGCAGATATGGAGAACAATAAAAAATTTACTAGGTAATAGTAAGGTAAGAGCATGCCGATTTTTCTCGATTTTCATGGCCACTACGGACCTACGGAGGAGAACTTCAATAACTTTTACTTCGATAGTTTGAATGAAATAGAACAGAGTATCGAAGGGCGGAACTGGACAGTGATGTCAAAGTATACAAGACTCAATTAACAAAGTTGTGTTTAGCTTAAAAAGTCGAAGTACGAGTGACAATGAAATTATGATAAAGTTATTGAGACATTTTTTCCAAGTTCCAAAGTTCCCTTGGATAGAGAATTTCTAAGCAGAAAAGAAATATTGCACTGTCCATAACACGACTTGAGAGAAAAAAGTACCTTAATAATAATATCGATGTTTGTAGAGGGAATGGGAGGCAGATATGGAGAACAATAAAAAATTTACTAGGTAATAGTAAGGTAAGAGCATGCCGATTTTTCTCGATTTTCATGGCCACTACGGACCTACGGAGGAGAACTTCAGTAACTTTTACTTCGCTAGTTTGAATGAAATAGAACAGAGTATCGAAGGGCGGAACTGGACAGTGATGTCAAAGTATACAAGACTCAATTAAGAAAAGTTGTGTTTAGCTTAAAAAGTCGAAGTACGAGTGACAATGAAATTATGATAAAGTTATTGAGACATTTTTTCCAAGTTCCAAAGTTCCCTTGGATAGGCAAAGAGCTAAGAAATCCTCAAGTTGAGAGGGACAGAGCATATAGAAAGTTTTCTTCCACAAAGAATGAGCAGAATTAGAGAATTTATAAGCAGAAAAGAAATATTGCACTGTCCGTAATCCGACTTGAGAGGAAAAAGTACTATAATAATTATATCGATGTTTGTAGAGGGAATGGGAGGAAGATATGGAGAACAATAAAAAATTTACCAGGTAATGGTAAGGGACATGCCGATTTTTCTTGACTTTCATAGCCACTACGGACCTACGGAGGAGAACTTCAATAACTTTTACTTCGATAGTTTGAATGAACTAGAACAGAGTATCGAAAGGCGGAACTGGACAGTGATGTCAAAGTATGCAAGACTCAAGATTTTTTTTCTGAGTTTAAACGTATTGCACTAAACAAATTAAGAAAAGTTGTGTTTAGCTTAAAAAGTCAAAGTACGAGTGACAATAAAATTACGATAAAATTAATGAGACATTTTTTCCAAGTCCCAAAGATCCCTTGGATAGGCAAAGAGCTAAGAAATCCTCAAGTTGAGAGGGACAGAGCATATAGACAGCTTTCTTTCACAAATAATGAGCCGAATTAGAGAATTTATAAGCAGGAAAGAAATATTGCACTGTCCGTAATACGACTTGAGAGGAAAAAGTACCTTAATAATACTATCGATGCTTGTAAAGGGCATGGAAGAAAGATATAAAGAACAATAAAAAATTTACTAGGCAATGGTAAAGGGCATGCCGATTTTTCTCGACTTTCATGGCCACTACGGACCTACGGCCACAACGGACCACTACCATTTTTTGTGTCATCGGTTTTCCTTTATTGTGCTTAATTAATACAAATTTTGAAACAAATACATTTCCTGAGGACTTAAAAACCACCATTATTTTACCAATTCCGAAAATACCAAAGCCTAGTGTACCAAGTGACTTTAGACCAATTAATTTATTACCTGTTGTTGATAAAATCATCGAGACTGTTGTCTGTACAAAGTTGAGAACTTATTTTGAAACCAATCAGTTATTATTTTCTGCTCAATCAGGGTTTAGGACAAAATATTCTTGTGATTCAGTATGCATGCGCAACATGGAGAAACGATATATAGGACGTGAAAACTGTGCTTAGCGTGTTTATGGATTTAGAGCCAGCATTCGAAATTATTCACCGGGATATACTGTGTAAAAAAAATATTAAGTTATGGTGTAAGATCAAAAACCTTGAAATGGATCAAGAGTTACTTAACAGACAGACATCATAGAACGCGGGTTGAGGGAAAAGTGTCGGTAAAGGGGGAAAGTGCTTGGGGAGTTCCGCAGGGTAGTGTTTTTTGGTTCTATGCTGTTTTTGATAAATGTCAACGATATTTCTGCAATATTGGATAAGTGCTTTATTAGTTTTTTTGCGGATAATACTCTCATATCTGTGTATGGATATAATTTGCCTGAATTGGTTGAAACATTGAATAGTGCACTGGCAATACTATTTAGATGGCTATGTAAAAACAAGGTGCATGGTGATAGGGTCTAAAGCAAACTGTAAAAGACTTAATGAGTCAGGGTTAAATATAAATATAAACAATTTTAATATTAAAATTGTAAATGAAATGAAATATTTGGGAGTGCTGTTGAATCATCACATAACATTTTGTATCATGTCAGTTATATATGTAGAAAGATTGGAAAAAATAGGATTCTTTAGTCGTATATCATCACATTTATCACCCTGGTCGAAGAGGCTTGTGTACAATACTATAGTTTTGCTCCATTTTACTTATTGTATGTCTGTGCTGATATAATGTAATAAGGAGAGTATTTGTAGACTCCAAATACAGCAGAACAAGGCTATGCGTGTACTATTGAACTGTAATAGGTATACACCGATAGAGGTAATGTTGCGGTCATTGGACTGGTTTTCCGTTGGGCTGACATTCGATTGATATATAAAATAAAACATAATTTGTTGCCCCATTATTTGAATATTTTTTTGGTGCAAAGAGTAAACATTCATTCTTACGATGTCCGTTTTAGGAACAATTATAATGTACCAATTTACCAGGTAATGGTAAGGGACATGCCGATTTTTCTTGACTTTCATAGCCACTACGGACCTACGGAGGAGAACTTCAATAACTTTTACTTCGATAGTTTGAATGAACTAGAACAGAGTATCGAAAGGCGGAACTGGACAGTGATGTCAAAGTATGCAAGACTCAAGATTTTTTTCTGAGTTTAAACATATTGCACTAAACAAATTAAGAAAAGTTGTGTTTAGCTTAAAAAGTCAAAGTACGAGTGACAATAAAATTACGATAAAATTAATGAGACATTTTTTCCAAGTCCCAAAGATCCCTTGGATAGGCGAAGAGCTAAGAAATCCTCAAGTTGAGAGGGACAGAGAGTATAGACAGCTTTCTTTCACAAATAATGAGCAGAATTAGAGAATTTATAAGCAGAAAAGAAGTATTGCACTGTCCGTAATACGACTTGAGAGGAAAAAATACCTTAATAATACTATCGATGCTTGTAGAGGGCATGGAAGAAAGATATGAGAACAATAAAAAAATTACTAGGCAATGGTAAAGGGCATGCCGATTTTTCTCGACTTTCATGGCCACTACGGACCTACGGCCACAACGGACCACTACCATTTTTTGTGTCATCGGTTTTCCTTTATTGTGCTTAATTAATACAAATTTTGAAACAAATACATTTCCTGAGGACTTAAAAACCACCATTATTTTACCAATTCCGAAAATACCAAAGCCTAGTGTACCAAGTGACTTTAGACCAATTAATTTATTACCTGTTGTTGATAAAATCATCGAGACTGTTGTCTGTACAAAGTTGAGAACTTATTTTGAAACCAATCAGTTATTATTTTCTGCTCAATCAGGGTTTAGGACAAAATATTATTGTGATTCAGTATGCATGCGCAATATGGAGAAACGATATATAGGACGTGAAAACTGTGCTTAGCGTGTTTATGGATTTAAAGCCAGCATTCGAAATTATTCACCGGGATATACTGTGTAAAAAAATATTAAGTTATGGTGTAAGATCAAAAACCTTGAAATGGATCAAGAGTTACTTAACAGACAGACATCATAGAACGAGGGTTGAGGGAAAAGTGTCGGTAATGAGGGAAAGTGCTTGGGGAGTTCCGCAGGGTAGTGTTTTTTGGTTCTATGCTGTTTTTGATAAATGTCAATGATATTTCTGCAATATTGGATAAGTGCTTTATTAGTTTTTTTGCGGATGATACTCTCATATCTGTGTATGGATATAATTTGCCTGAATTGGTTGAAACATTGTGCACTGGCAATACTATTTAGAAGGCTATGTAAAAACAAGGTGCATGGTGATAGCGTCTAAAGCAAACTGCAAAAGATTTAATGAGTCAGGGTTAAATATAAATATAAACAATTTTAATATTAAAATTGCAAATGAAATGAAATATTTGGGAGTGCTGTTGAATCATCGCATAACATTTTGTATCATGTCAGTTATATATGTAGAAAGATTGGAAAAAATAGGATTCTTTAGTCGTATATCATCACATTTATCACCCTAGTCGAAGAGGCTTGTGTACAATACTATAGTTTTGCTCCATTTTACTTATTGTATGTCTGTGCTGATATAATGTAATAAGAAGAGTATTTGTAGACTACAAATACAGCAGAACAAGGCTATACATGTACTATTGAACTGTAATAGGTATACACCGATAGAGGTAATGTTGCGGTCATTGGACTGGTTTTCTGTTGGGCTGACATTCGATTGATATATAAAATAAAACATAATTTGTTGCCCCATTATTTGAATATTTTTTTGGTGCAAAGAGTAAACATTCATTCTTACGATGTCCGTTTTAGGAACAATTATAATGTACCAATTTTGAGAACTACTGGTCTCCAGAAGACATTGTTTTGGGAAGGTGTTTGCCTCTTCAATGCTTGGCCGCCCACATAGACAGCGCTCCGAATGTACGTATATTTAATAAAGTGTTAAATTATTATTTGAAGCAATAGAGCCTTTTATCATTTAAAAAGTGTTAATTATTGCCTTTTCATTGTATTTTCTTTTGTTACTATTAGCCGCATATAGTAAGTATAGAGTGTATTTATTTATTTATATATTTCTTTATTTATATAAAATACACAGACACATGTGCATAATAAAATCAATTTGTTTTATACAAGGTTCTATATTTCGGAATAAAATCCACGAATTAGCGATAGATGCGTTTAGGCAAAAGCAAACGATGGGCCAATACCATTTTCGACTTCTTATATTTATTCTATGGCGACCACAACATTGATCGAATAAATCGACACCCCCCATACAGCCATGCGCCTGGCGGTAACGCTTGCATGTTGACAAGTTCATCGATTCTGTTGGTAGCTAGAGTAACTTGAGTATTATCATGGCAGCGGATCAAAGTAACATTGGTCGGGACTCTTTTTTTAAATCCTTTAAAAGGGCGTTTTTTATGTGATCAGTTCGAATTGTTCGTGTAACTACAACATCTTTCAAGCAATATTGTAGGCATACACTACACTTATATTTTTATTTCCATTGGAGCCTGATGTATGAATCTTCAAACGATCGACTTTACTTTTCGCTACCCTATAAAACATGACTTTAAAATGATGCAAATATTTTGCTTCTCAAATGTCATTGATCAGGTTCACTACAATAAATTTAAATATAAAACTAAATAAAGTAATAATATTTAAGTAAATGAACTTGAGTTGAGAGTAGGTTCTAGTGGGTGAACGTTGTATATGAGTTTATATTAGGAACCCGATTAGTGGCCCTTTATTAAACACATTAAGCTGAATACAATTTCTAACTGGTTGTATTCTGACCCTAGTACATTATCGAACTGAATTTAAATAAATATATTGAAGCACTAGAAATAGCAACTCAGAAACAACACAAATAATATTTGAATATCAGATAACAAATGTTAAACAAACAATTGTAGTCTATAAATAATCGACATGGATACATTTTGTATGTAATATGTTTGACCTGATAAACCTTCCATAAAAGATTATTGTAATATTATGAAACATAAAACGGAAGGAAATGGAAACGGAAATGATGTATAACGAAACAGATTTTCACACTAATAACACCAAATGATAGAAATAGTTAGGAAAGTCTATATATAACAGGATGTAAAGTTAACTTTCGTAAATTTAACTACCGATTCTTCACATAATTTGAAAGAAAAATTCCTTGAAAAACAAAAGTCAAAAAACCTACTCTCTTAAGTTGAATTAGTAGAATATTCACTAATTGAAATAGTAAGTATGAAAACAACATCAAAATTAGTAATTTTGAATCTACTAAAATTTTAGTAAGGTAATTGAAATAGTGATGAAATCAAATTACTACAGAATTAGTACTTCTCAAATGATTCAGTGGCGCCACCGAGGGCACAGTGTTAGTTTCACGCGTGTGTTTACTTGGTTCCTTTCTAGAACATTGTCGAGAGCTACGGTTAAAGTAAAATGATTTTTTAAAGTAAGTAATAAAATGATAATACATAAAATTTCATAATTGCAGTATTGTAATCATATATTAACCGTATCATATGTGCAAATTAATTCTAAAGATAATTTTACCTCAATGTTTTTTTTAATATCATTATCGAGGTAAATTTAAGGTTAGAAATTTGACAACAAAATAAGTCAAATATTATTATTTTTATATACTTATTTATATGATTTTATATTATTATAATTATCAATAGATATTTATTATTATTATTATTCACATATGGGTCCTGGTGCGCCCATACTAATTTCATTCTTTCGCTATGAGCGTTTTTCCTTTCGTCAGACCAAGTTATTCTAGTCTTCCTACATTTTTCTCTCTGGCCAACCTTCCAAACGTTAACCTTGTGTCTGAAACAGCCTCTATCCTGAATTTCACTTTGTGTAATATTTGCTTATCTTAGGTCCTCTTTAATTGCCGCAATCCATTTAATTATTTCTACTTTAGCTCTACTCCTATTTTCATAAAATTCGACTATTTGTCTAGTTAGCCTATTCGGATTCATCCGTTTGATGTGTCCGTAAAACTTAAGTCTTCTTTTTCTCATATCGCTATGTATATCTGTGTATTGTTTGATTTCTTGGTTTTCTCGAAGTCGGTATGTTGTGCTATTTATTTGTTTGGGGCCTAGGATTTTTCTTATGATTTTTCTTTCCTTCTTTTCAATGTCCTCGATGTCCCTCTTTCTATTCAAAATGAGCGTTTCTGCAGCATATAGACATTCTGGCTTAATAACCGTGTTGTAATGTCTCAGTTTTGTGTTTTTAGATAGGCATTTTTTGTTGTAAATATTTTGTGTAAATCTCAATGCCGTTTCCATTTTTTGACATCTACCCTTATTGGCCGCTTTTTCCAACCCATTTTCCATGATTATTTCACACAAATATTTGAATTGAGAGACTCGTCTGATGTTACCATATTTTGTTTTTAGAAATGGTGTTCTTATTCTGTTGCAGGTCATGTATTGTGTCTTTTCAAAGGAAATTTGGAGCCCTACCTTTTCTGCTGTTTCTTTTAGGATTTCAATCTGTTTCTGTGCCGTTAATACATCTTGATCTAAAATTGCTAGATCATCAGCAAATGCCAGACAATCAATTTTGATGTTGGTTCTCGCCAGTTTAATGGGCTGGTCAATATTCAGGGCCGACTTTTTTTCACGCCACTCCTGTATCACTTTTTCTAGAACACAGTTAAATAAGAGTGGTGAGAGTCCATCTCCTGGTCTCACACCAGTTTCAATTTCGAAGGGCTCTGAGATGTCACCCATGAATTTAACTTTTGACCTTGTGTTAGTTAACGTTGCTTTAATAATTGCCAGCGTTTTCAGATCTAGTCTTTGTTCTTTCAAGATTCGGAATAAAGATTCGCGGTCAATAGAATCACTATGCTTTTTTGAAATCCACAAATGTACAGACGAGATTTTTATTGTACAGTTTTTGATGTCTTAGAGTCAACTTTAGATTCAGGATCTGTTCAGGGCAGGATCTGCCCGGTCGAAAACCTGCTTGATATTCACCAATGTTCGGTTTTGTCCCTGTGCTCTGTCTAGTAGACATTGAGATAGAATCTTGTAACAAACTGGGAGAAGAGATATCCCTCTATAGTTGTTTACATCCATTCTATCTCCTTTCTTATGTAGTGGATGGATTAGAGCATCTTTCCAGTCTTCCGGAATCTGTTCGGTTCGCCAAACTTCTTGTAGAATTTTGGTTATTTCCTTGATTGTACCTGGACCAGCGGATTTAAAAAGTTCAGCAGTGATTCCATCTTCACCAGAAGCTTTGTTATTTTTAAGCCGCTTGATTTGCCTAATTATTTCCTCTTCATTCGGTGGTAATGAATCTGGGTGTGTTTGTTTAGGGTTTAGTGTTGCTAATTTGTTTAAGGGCTCAGGACAGTTTAGTATTTGTTCAAAATATTTCGTAAGTTCTTTGCAATTAACTTGGTTATTTAGAGCTAATTGTCCGTTTTTCTTTTGAAAGCATAGGCTCTGCGGTTGATTGCCTGTTAATTCATTTTTAAATGTTTTGTAAAAGTTTCGGGTATTATTTTTTTGGAAATCTTTTTCTATTTCATTAAGTTGATTGTTTCCATATTTTCTTTTAGTTTGTCTAATTAGCTTCGATGTTTCTTTTCTTACTTCCAAAAAGATGTTATAGTTTATTGCTGTTTTTTGACTGTTCCAATATTTGAATGCTTTACTTCGGCTTAATACTGCTTGCTCGCAAACTTCATCCCACCACGGATGTTTTCTACGTTTTTGTAAAGGGACCAACTTTAAGGCTGTTTTAATAATTTTTTGTTTTAATTCTTGCCAGTTCTGTGCAGGTTGTTTATCAAGCTCTTCTGTTAGGGCTGGTTTTATTTTCGTTGGGTCAAACTTTGGTATTAGCAGCCTCTTTTGAATAAGTTTTCGAGGTTTTAAGCTAAGTTTGATTCTAGTCAAGTAGTGATCCGTGTCTATATTTGCTCCTTTCCTGACTTGAACATTCAAAATCTCTTTATAATTGGGGTACGAAATGGCAACATGGTCAATCTGAAAAAAATCTTTTGTTTTGTTATTTTTTTCTTAAAATGGGTTGACATTATTTTTAGATTAAACTGCGAACATAGTTCAACCAATCTTCTACCATTATGGTTAGTCCATTTATGAGCGGGAAAACTACCGACTGTTTTCAAGTACTTTTTTCTTTCCCTAATTGGGCGTAGAAATCACCCAATGGATTTTTACATGGTTAGAGGGAATTTTAGAGATAGTCTTTTCCAGAATTTCCCAGGACTTATTTACTTTTTCAGGATTAGATTTATTTTCTTCGTTAACTGGGAGGTGTGTATTGATTAATGTATAGTTTTTGTTAGCACACTTGATGGATAGTGTCATAAGTCGATTATTTACTGGCTGGAGATTTGTTATAGAACCAAGAATGTTTCTTGAGACAGCGAAAGCAACACCGAGATGTGGTGTATTTTTGAGTTTTCTTTTGTCCGTTTTACTTTTAAAAAGTCTGTTGTTGCCGAATTCCAAGGTGTTATCATCTATCAATTAATGTTCGCCCCAATTCATGTAGTTTTCCTGGACGCAGGAGAGAATTGATATTTACCGTTCCAAAGAAAGTTTTTGTTTTCGGTTTCAGACATTGGCCACAGGTCTCCGACTCCCTCTGAAAGATTTTGCGTTTAAGCCCGGACGCCCCAGAATCCGAAAGTCCGGTTGTACCAGCAAAGATGGCAGAGGATTGTCTACCTCCTGGGGTAATTTTGTAATTACTAGAACGCTTTATCTTGTACTTTGAATTAAAGGTTTGAACCATGACGGTTCAGAGGTTAAGACTGGAGGGGTTAGTTCCGGAATTTAAATATCAGATTTAGTTTTTTTTTTCAATAGATATTTATTATTTATAATAATCAATAAGTTCAAATCGTGAATTTGTTTGAATAGAAAGATGCAAAAAAATGTTGACGATTCGTTTTACATGGTCATAAGTTATATATATATATATATATATATATATATATATATATATATATATATATATATATATATATATATATATATATATATATATACATATATATTCATATGTGAGATAAATAGCTTTCTTTAGTTTTTTCATAATTGTGATAATTGTAATGAAAATTATACTAATATAATAACAATGATAAAAAATAATAACACCCAATTAATTGGAATTATTATGATTTAATTAGATTCTATTAATAAAATTTATTATGACTTTATTCAGACTAAAAATAATTAAAAAATTATTTATTTTTTTTTATAATTAAAAATGTGATTATATATTTATTGTTTTTATTTTTTACTTGTAGATTTTACAAATTGGCTATCAAGTGGAAAAATATACGACATGAAAGTAAGGTCTTACGCATGAAAGCTATGCGACATGAAAAAAAACATAAAGCCATACGACATGAAAGAAAAGCCATCGATTACGACATGAAAATACAGCCATACAGCATTGTCTCTTCTGTGCATGTTAATATTGCCAGTATCAACACCAATGAATCAGAACAAATGTTTTTATTTTGATTTAATTCAAATGATATAAAGACAAGTAAAACCTGTATATTTTTAATTGAAACAAAATGTATAACATTTTTCAGAAAAATTATCGACGAGAAATCTACTTGTCATGTTGAGTAATTTTATTATATTTAATTCTTATACTTATCGATATAGCGAATTTTTACGGTTTTAATAAATGGAAATTTTACTTATTTATTAAAAAGATTTTTACTTTTTCATTTGTAGAAAATTAACTTTTTTCATTAGTAGAATTTTCACTATTTCATTAGTAAACAAATCACATTTTCATTTGAAAAATTCTATTAGTAAAAAATTCACTAATTTAAAATGTGACAAGTTTCACTAATTGTAAAAGTGGATAAATACTATTTATTGGACATTGGACATTATGAAATAGTGAATATTCACTACGAATTAGTAGATTTTTAATAATTCAATTTTAGAGTACCATTGGATCAGGACCATCGGGGGATGAAGCTACCAAGACTGTTGTCAAACTATTTAGTAACAGGTAATTTTCCACCTTCTCTTGTCAGTCTGAAGTGTGCTTTTCAAATTTGAAGGTAATCTTGATCTAAGAATAATTCCGGTGCAATCATTTC
The DNA here is from genome assembly GCA_031761425.1 of Cosmopolites sordidus. Classification (NCBI taxonomy): domain Eukaryota; kingdom Metazoa; phylum Arthropoda; class Insecta; order Coleoptera; family Curculionidae; genus Cosmopolites; species Cosmopolites sordidus. The sequence continues at coordinate 884,535 of JARFXV010000813.1, read as the reverse complement.
TTTTTCCTATAAGGAATCTAAAAGTTTCGGACTAGTGAAGTAACGATTAATGTACATAGTATGCCTTGCTGCTAAATTATTTGTTAAATTTTTAACAACCGTGCCTCCAATACTCAGCTCTGGTTCAGGAGATCCTCCAGGCCATGTTTTTGCTCCTTGATATATAATAAAATCTAGAATTAACCCGTGAGGTGTCGCTAGAACAATTTTTTTTAATCTAACTGGATTGGGTTTATTCTTCACATACTGTAAAAGAATAGTAGGACCTGTGAAATATGTTCGTCTAGAATCAGATCTGGTGTTCGGGGTAAGGAGGTGCATTTTTTTCTTACGCAATCAATAATTGGCTGTATTTTTCACAGTCGATTATTTTGTTTTATTTGCTCAGATGTAGTTAGATTATCAACAAAGTGCAAAAATTTCGCAGTTTAAAAACACTATTTATTGGCAAACAAGCAACTATTGGAATTTTTCATGAACGTTTGAAATACATTCTAATTCTAGGAACCCTCATACAGCCCATAATGATATTACTTCCTATTAATTTTTTGTACTGATCGCGAGTGGAATTATCCCATTTTCTTGCAGAGCTCTGATGTTACTCTATACAGATAACATATCAAAAAAAAACATTAAAATATTGACTAAAGTAGCCAAAAGGTGAAAATGTTTTCCTATTACGTACATACCAGTTTTTTTTCTGCGATTTTACGAACATTCGCTTTGAACATTCTTTCGTTCCGTTGTAGTAAACGAGGTTATGGTTTTTTCTTTCTGGCTGAGGTCATTTCAGTTGCCTTCGGAAATAGTATTGCAAGTGGTATTTCATCTTCTGACAAAAAATCTTTATCTGTAATGCTGTTATCTAAGTTAGATACAAGTGATGTATTCAAAACATCATCGTCATTATTTTAATTAACTTCATCATCTCACGAATTATTTTCATTATCGATTACAGGTAAAAAGATAGGAATTGCATCTTCTTCATCGCTCGATGCTATAAAATCACTATCTTGTAAAATCTGCTCTAATCGCTTAGGGGCCTTTTCTAATCAGATTTTTTTTTATATATTATAATAACCTATTCCCAATGTCCAGCCGGTTGTACTCAAGATTTATGATGATTTAATTATCATTCGATAAGATGTGTGTTGTATATACACAACAATTGTATTTAAATTATATAAAATTACAGGTTTACCTTTTTTACTGCTCTGCCACATGACAGCTTTATAACATAACCTTAAATACTGTTAAACTGACTAAACGGTTGAAAAAGCTGCAAAATCGCGCCGTCGCCTATATAACGTGTCCAGTAGGCAGCACATTTAGACGCACACGGTTCTCAGTCAACTCAATAAGCATTTAAGTACTGAAAATATATCCAGTCGGCTGTACTGGGGGATCGAAGAGTTTAAAACCAAAATTACATTCCCTACGCGATTAAAACGATATGCTTCTTTTTTACAGAAAACCATATTAGAAATGTACCAGGACTTTCAACGTATGGGGGAAAATAGGTTAGAACCATGCTAGGCTTGCATAGACTCAAATGATGGATATTTCGAACAATTAATTTAATAAAACAATTAATCGTGTGTTTCTTAATGTGACGCGAATAGCTTAATGGTACGAAAAACTAGTGCTAGTTACTTCAACTTTGACATCAAACGACATTAATATGTAAGCTCAAATTTGTGCCGAAACGTATGGACTAAAATGTTATAAGAATACTACATTTTATTTGCAAATAACACCTCAAGAGAACATTAAAACAAAAAATTCCTAACAATTGGCACTGTTCTATTAAAAACCTGCTTCTGTGGAATTAGAAGTGTCTTTATCATAAGTTTTTTTAATCTGTGTAGTAACTTCTTTCTTGTTTAGAGCAAGTAGAGCTAGTCCTGTTGATTTATGGTCTTGTTCCATCTATCCCAGATTTCGTATCTTTCATGTGTGGTCTTCTGGCAGTATTGTATCAAATGGGATTGTTTCATGTACTAGTGAGATTAGAGTTTGAGATGCCCCAATGTTTCCAGTGGTGGAGTTTCAATGAAATCTAAGGGATGTTTAATTTGCATGAAAAGTTGCTTAGTGGTCTCACGGATCATTATAAAAAGACTCAAAAAGTAATAATTGCTCATTCCTTCAGCCGCTTCCCAAAAGTATCTCTAGAAACCGAAAAAATCACCAAAGGTGTATACATCCGAACTTTAAATTCATATAAAACAACAACCAAATTAGATGCCTTGAAACTATTTATTTTATACCAAATAACATTAAATCAAATTTCCGACCACTTTTTCAAGCTATTGAGGTTTATGTCGGCAATTGTCCGAGTTATGTTGACTCCCAAGGCGTCAATAATTACTGGTTTATCCGCACAGACTAAAGATTTAACAGAATCCTAAAGAAAATAATCTAAAGGCGTTAAATCACACGATATTGGTGGCCAATTAACAGTTCCATTCTTTGAAACAATTTTCCCAGAGAATTGTTTTCTCAATAAATCAATTGTTGCGTTGGCTGCATGACATGTGGAGCCGTCATGTTGGTTCGACATCTCCTCTAATTCAATACCATTCAAATTCGGAATCAAATAATCATTGATCATCACTCTGCTATGATCCCATTGATGGTAACGTACTTTCCAGCTTGATTTTTAAAGAAATACGGCCCAATAATACCAGAGGAATACAATCCGAACCATACTGTTCATTTTCCTGTATACAACGGTAAATATTGGATCATTTGCGGATTATTTTCACTTCAAATTCACCAATTTTGTTTATTAACGTAAACATTTAGCTAAAAATTAGCTTCGTCGTTGAACAAAATTTTCCTGTTAAATTCTGAGTCATGTTGAAATTGATTTTCAGCCCATTTACAGAACGTACGACACAAACGATGGTCTTGCGGCTTGAGTTTTTGGACAAGCTAGATTTTGTAAGGCACCAAACCAAGATCTCTATGCAAAATTTTCGACGTAGGAGAATAACAAAGCCCAACTTCCTGCGAACAATGACAAATTGTTAAATTTGGATCTTCATCAACACTGCCAGCCACAGCGGCCATATTTTCTTCGGAACGTGCAGTTTTTTGCCTTATGTTTCTTGACACCGCTCGGTTTTGCGATTATGTGCACCAGAAAATTCACGAAGTGCTCTATAAGTTTGATGTACAGTTTTAAATTCCGCAACACTGAATTTAACAATAAATGTCGACATTATGCAAGCGTTGCTTTGATATTAAAGGTTTCTTGATAATTCGCCAGACTATACTTAATAATTTTAACACAAAAGGCTCGCAAATTCTAAGTTCGTTTGACATCGACCCCTACCGTAAGTTCAGACACACTAAAAAATCATCCGTTATATGTGCCTAGGCTGCAATACAATGCGGCTCACTCCATCCTCTGGTGAACGTCGGTAAATAGTCAAACTGCGTGCGGGATCTGTTCAGGTCCTGTCAAGGTACGAGATATAAAAAGTTGCCATGAGAAAATTAAAACTTTTCAAAAAGGAAGGAAAATTCATCTCCGCTCCATGTAATAATTGTTCTTCTTCAGCTGCCGCCTAAACGCCTAAAAGTATTTTTTGAGGCAGGTTTCTGACCTAAATCCATCATAAGTCGAGTTGCATTCCGAATGTTTATCACGAGTCCGACTTATAACGGCTTAAGACCAGAAACAAGTCTCGGAACGGACGATTGGGGGGAGGCTGAAGAAATAAGCAATAATTATGAGGAGAATGGATTAATTTTTCTTGCTTTCTTAATACCAGGTGTCCAGAGATGTCATTCATATTTAATTACTTGTTTACTCCTAGGTGGCGTAAAACGCGCTGGTCGTGATAACTTTACATCCAAGCGTTTCACCGGACAATAACGTGCTTTCTATGTTCGCGCTTATTATCAAAACACCAATTCGTTTATTACGGCTCGTTGTCTTTATAGGGTCGAGTATAATTTACACGACATAAACAATGTGCCAAGTGTTATCTGCATGTCATTTTAAAAAAACATCTTTATCCCTATACAATTCAAATTGTACAAGAAATGAAAGGAACTATATGAATTTTTCCCAGGATATCCCGTAGAGATAACATGAGTTGACCCCCAAGAAGTCCATATTTAACTCCACTTGATTTTATCTTGTGGGGTTATGTCAAGAGCAAAAGTTTATGAAAATAAACCACGTACCATATTGCAAATAAAGCAGAATATTGTTCAAGAGATCCACTCGATATCCAGACATTTGTGCGTCAGGGTGATAGCACATTTTCGATCATGCCTTCAAGAATGCCAGTGCAGCGAAGGCCGCCATCTCGACAGTATTATTTTTGCTAAATAAATTTCCAAACACTGTACTATAGTGTTATTGATGTACAATCTAGAGTCTGGAACCAGGGGGTTGGCATCTCCTGTAAACCGGCGACTTGAAGGTTGAAGTGCAGCGTCACTTGTTGCGGTTGGTGTTTAAATGGGTGAATGGGTAAATAAGAATTTCCCCTTAGTTAAGCCAGTGCTGGGTAAGACTGGATATCTTCTGAAAGGTTTTCTACGTTGATCAAGCGTCAGTCGGTAGGCTTCTCGATAAAGTATGGTTAAGCACAAAATCAAAGATTCATAGCCTGAGGGGGATGCGGACCGGGGTTATCGATAGCCGATGACCATGGTTCCGAACCCATGTTAAGAGCAAGTTAAACCAAACGTTTTTTATGATCGTGTTTATTTAATTTTTCTAATAATTTTCAGCACTTTTTACGCTATTTTCTAGATGTTTATTAAAAACATGGTAAAATAAACATTTAAAAAAGCCAATAACGGTATTTGTTTTTCTACTATATTGCTTTTGCTCAGACAAACAAAGAAAAATAAAGCCTTACGTTACGATCAACCAGTATTACATTCACAATTGTGTATTTCTTAGTCCCTTTTTAAGTCTCTATAAATAACCTTCTAAAGAAAATAACAAAAATTACCTTTTATTGCCTTGATTTAGCCTCTTTTATAGCTTTCATTATTTTTCTTCCCCTCTAAAAAAAGTTTTTGTGTGGTTTTCTATTCATTCCGGTTCGTTTAATTAGATGTGAGCCGATTTCATTAAGAAAGCCGTATAGGATGTATTACAACTTATTTCAAGCGTAATATTATATTCTGAATGGGATATTTTTAATTAGATAGAGTTTAGGGAAAATGGTAATTAACGCTATTTTATTCAATAATGACTTTCTTTCCAACTGTATACATTTAATGAATTTATGACAAAGTTATATATACACACACACACACACACATCAGCCCGGGTTGATCCACTGCAGGATGAAGGCCTCTTCAGCATGTTACCAACTTTTACGGTCCTGGGCTTTCCTCTGCCACTCGGGTCTTATATACTTAACGATGTCATCAGTCCATCGAGCTTTCGGTCTTCTTCGCGGACGTTTGCGATCAAGCGGTATCCACTCCAGGATTGCCCTGGTCCATCTGTCGTTCCATCGTCTCGCTATATGGCCTGCTCATCTCCATTTTAATTGCTTCACTCTTCCAATGATGTCACACTTCGGCTTGTACCCTGATCCATGCGCAGGGCTTTCTGTCTTGTCTTGTAATGCCAAGCATACATATTTCCATTCCACTCTATGCTACCCAAAGTTTTTGAATTGATTGCGATGTGAGTGTCCAGGTTTCACTTCCGTATGTTATAACGGGTAAGACGCACTGATCAAAGATTTTTCTTTTCAGACAAAGTGGGAGTCTGCTTTTAAACACTATGTTGAGCCTACCAAATGCCTGCCAGCCACATTTAACACGTCGTTCTACCTATCTGGCGGTATCCCCCTCCATTGAAATCCTCTGCCCAACATATATAAAGTGGTCCACAATCTCCTAATCCCTTCCTAAAACTAAAATTCCCCTGTCCTCAACGAATTTATTAAACATAACCAGACTCTTTTTCAGGTTTATTTTTAAGCGAAGTGGTTCGCCAGCCCTTTGCAGTTCTTGTTGCAGTTGTTCTGGGTTTTGTGAAAGGAGAACGATATCATCTGCAAATCTAAGACTGTTTAAATTCGAACAATTGATCTTTACACCATCCTGTTCCCAATCCAGTTTACGGAATACTTCTTCAAGGTAAGCCGAGAGAAGAATAGGCGACATTGCATCACCCTGTCATACACCTACGTGTCGTTCTACATTAATTCCCACTTCAAAATCATCAAGGTTAATTGTTACTGTAGCTCTATCATATATCGATCCTAGTAGGTTTACATATGCTTAGTCAGGGGGTAGACACCCTGACTAAGCAGTGCTTCCATTATGGATGCACTGCTATGAGATGCAGTCAAATGCTTTCGTAGTCGATAAAAGCCTAGCACAGTGGCATGGTGTATTCGTTGTGTCCTTCTATGACCTGGTGTACAATCTAGATGTGATCCATTGTAGTGAATCTACTTCTGAATCCTTCTTGTTCTCTTGGTTGTGCTTCATTCAGTTTCCTTAATATTCTTTTAGATATTATCTTAGTGAAAACTTTGTACAAAGCTGATAGAAGGCTTATTGGTCGGTAGTGTATTTTTTATGTAAAAGGAGCATTGCTGCATTTTTCCATAAGTCGGGTACTTTTTGTTCTTTGAGGCATTTTGAGTATAATTTTGCCAGTGTTTTATGTAACGTCCGACCAACAGTTTTTAGCATTTCGACAGTTACACTGTCCTTTCCTGGAGCCTTGCCGTTTTTCATCGATTCTATAGCATTTGTCACTTCCTTCACTAGGATATCTGGCATTTATTCTTCCGTGGGTATTGTAGTCTTTGATTGGTTCTGATCTTCATATAACTGGGAATAAATTTTTCTGACAACCTCTAACATTTACATACGCGCCCTGCACACTATGCCATCCTCAAGCATTAAGGCATACATTTGCATTCTTTTGTTTCTCAGATTCCGTTTAGCTTTGTTAATTCCTTTGTTTTCTTCCAGGGTTGTTTGCACTAGATGTCTGTTGAATCGGCGCGTGTCCTCACTGATAAGTTTACTTATAGTTTTGCAGAGCTCAGCGTACCTGCCAAAAGTACTCCCTGCATTTCTCATTGTTCGTCGTTTCTTCATTAAATGAATGCTGTCACTGGAGATTTTTGTCTGTTTGAGACATTTTCCTTCTGGTGCTATTGAAGCAGCTGTTTAAAGCATATTGTTAGTGATTTCTTCATGTTGTACGAATATCTCCATCTCCTCCGGAACTTATAACACAGCAAAGTGGTTTGACAAAGCAATCTCAAAATCGTTGGCTCTCTCCAGCAGTTTCCCAGAATCCAGTTTGCCCTTCTTTGACCTTACCATTCTTTCGTGCTCTCTTCGACAGTTAATCCTAACTTTACCATTTGGTGGTCACTTTCAACATTAAAATTGTTAAGGACAGTACAATTGCAAAATATTGTTTTATCGTTGGTCATGATGTAATCGATTTCACTTGTAAGTCCAGATGGACCTTTCCATGTAAATTTTCTGCTGATATTTTTCTTATAGAATGAATTCATAATATAAAGTTCTTGCCCTTCAGTAAAATCACCCAATCTGTCACATCTATTGTCTCGCTCACCAGTTCCATATGGGCCAGTAGCATTTTCACCAGTTCTTGTTCCAATTCTGGCATTAAAATATCCCAACAGGATTTTATACCTACATTTCTCCTTATATAAAAGCTAGGCCACATCATAAAATTCCCCAATTTCCTCATTCCTGTGGCTTATAGTTGGTGCATAAGCTTGGACGATTTGAAGCCTAAACTTTTTATTCAGCTGAATGACGCACTGGACTAGTCGGTCAGATGTACTTTCAAATTGTACACTGTCCTTCAGCTTTCAATTGATGAGGAATCCAATTCCACCACATCGTCCATTCTCCGTATCTCAGGTGTAGAGTACGTGTTCAGATGGTTCCAGTTTAATTAACTCTTTGTCCTTGCTTCGTGTTTCACAGAGCCCAATAATATCTCAATGTATGTTGTCAAGTTCGATTAACAGTTCTTGCAATCGGGCCTCCGTTTTCACAGTACCTATATAATATATAATATATATATATATATATATATATATATATATATATATATATATATATATATATATATATATATATATATATATATATATATATATATATCTATATATATATATATATATATATATATATATATATATATATATATATATATATATATATATATATTAAAAAGCTAAGGAAGTTCACCCGTGCTCCACGTCGTGCTTTGCCATTCCTTCATCCGCCATCCAAAGCGCCAGCAAGCGTCTCCCTAGACCGGTTTCTGGCCCTAAGCCTTCATCAGTTGTGCTCAAGCTGAACACCTGAAAAGCGGACGAAGGAACGACTAAAGCCATGACCATTTAAAAACTGACCATGTCGAATGGAAGCTGCAATGACATGCAGCTACGCCATCGTGTGGTAAACGGTCGCAGCAGTCACAGTGTGCGAAACCGAAATATATATCTATATATTAGGGTGGAGTGAAAAAACGAGCATTGGAATTGTTTTTCTAATGGCGCGCAAAAAATCTGTTTACTATTTTATAATATTTTACTGTTTTTATTTTTGACATCAAACATTTTTTTCTGCTTACCCAGCGTCTTAATTTTTTAAAATAACGAATTTTTATCCAATTCTGAAATATTTTAATTTTTAACTAAAAGTAAGGATACGTGGACCTAATACCTCTCAATGGTTACTTGGAACATCGGTTCATATTACGTATATAAAATATTTTGAAACTTACCTTACCGCCTTGTCTCCCCGACGTCGCGTCGTAAAAATTTATTTAAAACATTGTATTTCACATAATACTCGTCAAAGTTAATTACTTGCTATACTTAATGTAATGTAATTTAGTGTAATGTAATTTAGTTTAATGCAGGTGTTTCAAATCCGAATCCAAAAAAACTTGTACATCCAAAGTGGGTCAGAACTGCTGATCATTTTCTTAGATTGTATGATTTTATTGAGTAGTGATCCATGGGTGAGCTTAACTATATTGGCAGAATACATTATAAACATATATATGTTTATAATGCATTCTATCAATATAGTTAAGCTTACCGATGGATCACTAGCATATGCTCCAATGTGGTTTTCCATAAGATCAAAACCTACATGTAAAGATGGCGCAAGATATTCTTTCCGCAACATTCAGTTATCTCGGTATCTAGATAAAGTATTTTGAGATATTATTGACGCTGTGATCCACTAAACGGATTCTTTGCCCACCACGAAAACATCCTTCTCAATATGATATCCGATGACAGGATCCATGTGCGAGAATGCGGCAAGAAGTGTGGCATTAGAAAAGACCTCTCCTAATAAGGTTAGAGTGTTCAAAATTTTTCCCCTAAATGTTTACGCAAATGAACATTTTGAACTAATCAACTGGCAAGAGTGTGAGCTAACAGAACCTCTGAAGATATTCGAATATTTATTAACAGCCCTGACTTATAACCAGTTCCTGTTGGGAAGTGTCCGTGTCACACGCAGTGTTTATAACGATGTATTAAATTTGTCACTGAAGCTTCCGCAGTAGTTTGCGGAAAGGATGAAAGGGATGGATTCATAAGAGCACGAACTGATTCCAGGAAGACTATGCCTTACTATAACACTAAATCAGAATATGTTATCAAGAAGTAGCATATTTTTTAACTTATGGGTAACAAAAAAATCCATTTATGCTTGTTAGTATGTCCTTAATATATTAAAAATTTGTTTTATTGATACAGTATATCGTTTTCAGGTCAAATAACTATAATTATTTTTTCTACTATACCTTGATACCAAACAAAGAGAAGCATATTTATAACTAGCTAATTGAGATATGTGTTATTGTATAATGTAGAAGAAAAATAACAGAGTTGCAAATTTTTATGCTTCGGAATATCTTGAAAATTCACAAAATTAAAACATTTTCAAGGTCGCTATGGAGACAGGTAGGGTCAACCCGTTTATTTCAATGCTTTCATATTTTTTGCAGTACATTAGCCAGCTTTTATGTGCTAGTAAATAATTATTTAGATGACAGGTGATATTTTACTTTTGTTTATGTTAGCATTGATCTTAAAATCAGAAAATATTCAAGGGTCTTGGGGACGGAAGGTATATGATATCATTATCATCATCATCATCATCATCATCATCATCATCATCATCCTTATTATCATTATCATCATCATCATTATTATCATTATTATCATCATCATCATTGCCATTATTATCATCAGCCCGTGTCGATCCACTGCAGGATAAAGACCTCTTAAGCATACTTACAACCTTCACGGTCCTAGGCTTTCCTCTGGCAGTCAGGTCTAATATACTTATCGATGTCATCGGTCCATCGTGCTGTCGGTTTTCGCGGACATTTGCAGTCAAGCGGTATCCACTCCAGGATTGCCTTAGTCCATCTGTGGTTCCATCGCCTCGCTATATGGCCTGCCCATCTCCATTTCAACAGCTTTACTCTTCCAATGATAGCATACACTTTCGTTTGTTCCCTAATCCATGTGCAGGGCTTTTTGTCTCGTCTTGTAATGCCAAGCATACATCTTTCCAATCCCATCTGTGTTACCCCAAGTAATTAATTGATTGCGATGTAACTGCCCAGGTAAAATTTGAAAGTATATCTGACCGACTAACCCAATGCGTCATTCAGTTGAATAAAAAGTTTATACTTCAAATCGCCCAAGCTTATGCACCAACTATAAGCCATAGCGATGAGGAAATTGAGGTATTTTATGATAGTACTTTAGACAGTGAGAAATGCAGGTACAAAATCCTGATGGGTGATTTTAATGCTAGAATTGGAAAAGCAAGAACTAATGAAACTGCAATTGGTCCATATGGAGGTGGCGAGCGGGACAATAGAGGTGACAGATTGAACTCGTTCTATAAAAAAAATCAGCAGAAAATGGACATGAAAAAGTCCATCTGGTCTCACAAGTGAAATTGACTACATCATGTCAAATGATAAAACAATATTTTGTAATTGTCCTGTCCTTAACCGTTTTAATGTTGGAAGTGACCATAGAATAGTACGAGTAAAGGTTAAGATAAAGTCTGTCGAAGAGAGCGTACACGAATGGTAAGATCGAAGAAGGGCAAAGTGAATTCTGAGAAGCTGCTGCAGAGGGGCAACGATTTTGAGATTGTTTTGTCCAACCGCTTTGCTGTGTTCCAAGACCCAGAAGAGATGGAAATAACAGATCAGTATGAAAAAATCATCGAAAATGTGGTTGAAACGGCTGCTTCAATAGCACCAGCAGAAAAAAGTTTCAAACGGTCAAAAATCTCCAATGAGACCATCGATTTAACGAAGAAATGGAGGATAATGAAGAATGCAGACAGTCCATTTGACAGGCTCGATTACGTTCAGCTTTGCAAAACTATAAGAAAACGTATTCGAGAGGAAACGCGTCGGTTCAACATGCAGCTAGTGCAAAAAAATACTAGAAGAAAACAAAGGAATAAACAAAGCCAAACTTAAGCTGATAAATAAAAGGACACAAATGTTTGCCTTAATGCGTGAGGATGGCGCAGTGTGTAGGGAGCGTACGGAAATGTTAGAGGTTATCAGAAGATTTTATTTAAAATTATATGAAAATCAGAACCAGTTAAGGACAGCAATGCCCACGGAAGAGCAAATGCCAGATATCCTGTTGCAAGAAGTGACAAATGCCATAGAAACGATGAAGAATCGAAATACTCCAGGAAAGGAAAATGTAACGGTTGAAATGTTGAAGGCTGGTGGTCGAACTCTACATAAAATACAGGCAAATTTGTACTCAAAATACCTCAAAGATAAAAAAATACCCAGTCTATGGAAAAATGCTGAAGTGATTCTTCTTCATAAGAAAGGAGCACAGGAAGATTTAAAAAACTACCGCTCAATAAGCCTCCTATCAGTTATGTACAAAGTTTTCACCAAGATAATATCTAAAAGGGTATTAAGAACACTGAATGACGCACAACCAACAGAACAGGCAGGATTCAGAAGTGGATTCAGTATAATAGACCATATCCAGGTTGTCCAACAGACCATAGAATTTATTGACTATGAAAAGGCATTTGATTCAGTATCAACGCAGGTCATAATGGATGTATTGCTTAATCAAGGGATAGACAGAGCCTATGTGAACCTACTGAGATCCATGTATGAGGAAGCTACAGCTACAGTTCACATGGATGACTTTGAAGTTAAAATCAACGTAGAACATGGTGTACGGCAGGGTGACTCAATATCGCCTGTTCTTTTCTCAACCTGCCTTGAAGAGGTATTTTGTAATCTGGAATGGGAAGGGGAAGGGAATAAAAATCAATAGTGCATATCTAAGCCATCTTAGATTCGCGGATTATCGTTCTCCTTTCACAAGACCCAGATGAGTTACAAGAACACATAAGAGAGCTGCAAAGGGTGGGAGAACCATTCGGTTTGAAAATAAACCTAAAAAAGAGTCAGGTTATGTTTAACAAATTTGCTGTTAACAGAAGAATTTCTATTTTAGGAAGTGATTTAGAGGTTGTAGACCACTACATATATCTTGGGCAAAGAATTTCAATGGAGGGTGATACCGCCCGGGAGGTGGAACGGCGGGTTAAGTGTGGCTGGCAGGCATTTGGCCAGCTCAATATAGTATTAAAGAGCAAACTCCCACTTTTTGTGAAGAGTAAGGTTTTTAATCAGTGCGTGTTTCCTGATTTGACATATGGAAGTGAAATATGGACACTCACATCACAGTCAGTTCAAAAGCTTCGGGTTGCACAGAGGGGAATGGAAAGGTGTATGCTTGGCATTACAAAGCGGGACAGAAAGATCTGCATATGGATCAGAGAACAAACGAAGGTAGGTGACATCATTGGAAAGGCAAAAGAATTGAAATGGAAATTGCCAGGTCATATAGCGAGGCGATGCGACGACAGATGGACCAAAGCAATTCAGGAATAGATACCGCTTGATCATAAACGCCCACGAAGAAGGCCGAAAACACGATGGACGGATGACATCATCAAGTATATTGGACCCGAATGGCAGAGGAAAGCTCAGGACCGTGCGAACTAGCAGCATGCTGGGGAGGCCTTCATCCTGCAGTGGATCGACAATGGCTGAACGATTATAATATATATATATATATATATATATATATATATATATATATATATATATATATATATATATATATTGTAAATATATATTTTGTAAGAATATATGTATTTTGTCTTAGGAATATTGTAAAATATTAGACATTTCATTTAAAAAAACTGAGACATGTTTTGAATGTTTTAAATTTTCTCAGTTGTCTTGGACACCCTGTATAACGTAGATAAATTTTGTTTGCATTAAAAGTTAAGTCATAGTTTTGCTAATATTCTTATCAAAAATGATAATCCTATATAAAAAAATAAATCATATATGAGAGTCTGCAACTAGGATATTTTTTACAAAATAGCGATCTGATCTGCCCAGTACCAGCCAGTACAACAGTTGCCATATTTGCAGATGATATTGGCTTCCCACAGCAACCCAGTAAAGCCGTCAAGAAATCTGGAAATTAATTTGCTTTAAATTAAAGACTGGCTTAAAAATGAATAAGTAGAGCTAATGAAGCAAAATCCATACACGTTACTTTACTATAGTACTACCATACACGTAGTACGTAGTACACGTAGTACTACCATACACGTAGTACGTAGTACACGTAGTACTACCATACACGTAGTACGTAGTACACGTAGTACTACCATACACGTATAGTACTACCATACCAGTATTACCATACACGTTACTTTAAAACGAGATTCTTGCCCACCAGTTATGCTTAACAATTGTCAATAACCACAAGCTGAAGACACAAAATATCTCCAGAAAATAAATTTGGACCGAAGACCAACTTGGCGTAAGCATATTTTCACCAAACATAAACCATCCGAAGCTACAGTGTAGTGAACGTGTTATGTTTTAGAGAAGAATATAAGTGGAAATTAGACAACTTTGTTTTATTTATACAATTTAGTATGAATAAAACGAAAATGCCGCAACCATCCTCAGCCTTATTGAAATTAAAACAGATGTACTAGCTTATTGGACGAAAATCAAAAATAACTCTATACAATAAAGTACTACTTTACAAAGTCACACTTAAATCAGTCTGGCCATATGGCATTTAACTGTAGGGATTAGCGGCAAACTCTAACCTTGAAATTATTTAGAGATTTCCTAACAAAGTAGTTAGGAAATATCTCCTATAATCATAGATAATCCAAGATATGTGCCCAATTTCTTCATCCAATGAGACATCCCAGTGTCAACCATCAAAGAGTAAATTAAACAATGTGAAATATGCAATAAAAGACTAATGCGTTAACTAACCAACTAGTGTTACGTGATGGTGTACGAACCCTCAAAAGTTGCCAATCTTCAGCTCTTCTATCCAGGTTTTACTAGTTATTAAGTTCGGAACTATTATAAAGAAAAAAGTGCCTTAGGTAATAATTTTATAAGCTACTCGATTACTGAATCCTTTCTATATAGGTTATTTAAACGGTGTCAAATTGTGAATTTATTATTCCTATAAAAAATGGTCATTCTGGAATATCACAAACGAAATTCATGAACGTAACATAATATTAATAATAAGAAGGGAAGTGGTCATAGCTAATAGTGACTAAAATATAATTGATTAACATTTACTTTTAATATTAATTAAATTAAATTCCATTACACTTTGAAGGTCGAATAATTGAATTGAATTTTATTCGAATATAGAATAAAAAGTCGGATGCTTTTCTAATAGATTGCAGTGCGATTGCAAAGATGACAATATTTTTAAAAAATAGCATCTCTTCTAGTAATGCTCCATAAATTTGTACCCGATGTGGCATTTAGTTTTGTTTTGACAGTCTTTTGAGGAAGGGAAAGCAAAAAACTCTACAGTAGCACTAGTTTCTTCTACGTCCTCCCACTTTAAACACCCACGAGCCGCCACTGCAAGAACTTCAGAAGTACCAAAATTCGATGACTGATGCCACTCTTAACTTAATCAAAAATAGACGCACACTAAAAAAAAATTGGTTTACGGTCAAAGCAACATCGCCTAAATACTTCTCGCTAAATCAAGAAATTTATGGAGCCTGTAGAAGAGATCAATATGAATATCAAAAGACTTGTCGAGCTTTCCGGTCACATGCTAATTCAACGAATACCAAATACCTCTGTAAAGCTGTGAGGAAAATAACCACGTATACACCATGTACATGGATAAGACAGGATGCGCAATGCAAACAAATAACAGGTATGAATAGCATTTTAACCGAATGGAAATCAATATTGCAACAAACTCTTCGAAGAGAGGTGTAATCTTAATATTTTAAAAATAGAAATAAGAAATTCTATACGCAGTGTAAAAACGATGAGGCCCCAGGTTTGGATGGTGTCACCGTAAAAGTAATTAAAGCAATAGGCGAACTAGCGGTAGACATGTTTTTCAACATCTGCTAGAAGGTGTGGGAAATTAGATTGTGGCCAGAAGATTGGTCGATCTCAGTATTTATACCTCTACACAAAAAAAATTCTAGAGAGATATGCGAAAATTACCGCCTTATCGCTCTCATTCCATATGCAAGCAAAATCCTCCTTTGCGAAACGAACGCTAAAAATCGTACTTATCATGGTAAAGTTCCCCAGTGCAGGCTAGATTCGTTCCATGGAGAGATAAAGATAGAGGAACATATACAACATTCAACGCATAATCGAAGTCAACCATCCTGTATACCTCTCTTTCCTTGATTATCGGTAGGTGTTTGATAGCCTAAAATGAGAGAAATTATGGCAAATTCTGCAGGAAATGGGCCTATCACACACCTGATTGGCTAAATTTGTCGCTAAATTGGCTAAAATTGAAAAAAAAACAGAGCAGTGGGAAAAATTGAGAATTCAAAACAAAATGCCCAATGTCAGTCAAAAAGCGTAATTAAGCAATATCGAACAAAGGCGGTAAAACTCATGAAATCAGAAGAACATGAAAAATAGCCAGAAATACAATGCGAAATTTGCAGGAGATCTGGAGGTATATGGATATAAAATAGAACACTAAGAAACAGATAACTCAAACCTTAGTTTTTCCAGTATTGCTACATCCCGCTGAAACATGGACGATTAAAAAACCTTAAGACCTCAAGGGCACTGATTCTTTTGAATTTTGGCACTTCTGATTCGTGGACTGCCAGATGAACAAAGGTAATCGTTATTCAAGAAATTAATGAAACCACAAGGCAATCTGAAATTTTTCATAAACGACTAATGAGATTCTTAGGTTACATAGAACGCAGGGATTACAGTAACCTAAAAGACTAGTACTTTAGGGACGGATGGAGGGCTATAGATATTGCAGTATTACCTCCAAAAAAATGAACACACCAAATTAAAGACCTAACGGTTCATCTCTGCAATATGCAACCAAGGAAGCTAGAAAAAGAGAACGCTGACGAAAAATAGTCTGAAAGGGTGGCAAGCGGAATGAATTTCCATAACTCACGACTCTTTTTTAAAGAGGAATATGGATAATAATAGAGGTAATTTACTATAAAACAGCTCATCTTACAAAAGCAAAAACAAATTTAACGTTGAATTTGGAAGAGAGATAAAAAGTGGTTTATTCAAAGTATACGTAGTATACTAGCTGCAAATTTTTCCTATCTCTCTGGCAATTTGTAGATGTTCTCCCAGAAAAGCCGTATATCTTTTGAGATGGTACACTCATCAAACTATTTTTCGACGTAATTGTTAAAGTGTTGGTGTCTTTTGCCACTTTTGCAGTATGTAATGGCGCGCTGTTGTGCTGCAAAATCACTTTTCCGTATTTTAAGTCCATTCTAGTTGCTTTTTCTGTATTGACTGTGTCAGTAGCTCATGGTGCACGACACCCTTCTGATCCCACAAAATGCACAGTCTTATTTCCAAAGCGATACGCTCTTATGCGCGATGTTGATGTTATCCTGTATCTTATAACCCATTCTGGTCGCTTTTCGATCAATGTATGCTTCAAACTGATAATTTGTTGACGTTAGCGTACTATATTAAATGTGTCAGTAGCTCATGGTACACGACACCCTTTTTATCCCACCAAATGCACAGCCTTGTCTTTTTTCCAAAGAGATAGCGGCTTACGGTCGATGTTGATATTGTTCTGGGTCAACCCACCATTGTATGTGTTTTAGATGCTTGAAATATATATATATATATATATATATATATATATATATATATATATATATATATATATATATATATATATATATATATATATATATCTATTTTTGGTCTCCAGTCACGATTCAATGCAAAAAAGTATTTCTGTCATGCAGAGAAAGCAAAACTTTGCACATCGTTTTTCGCTTTTCCATCTGTCCGTCGTTCAACTTTTTCATTTTTTTTTGCCTTCTGGATCTTTCTCATGACATGTAGATGATCATAAATGGTTTGGCAAACAACATTTAACCTCTCTGACATTTGTTGTTGGGTTTGCATATCGTTTTCTTTCAACAATGCTTGCAATTTATCATCTTCAATTTTTTTCGGTTGACCTGGGCGTTCCTATATCCGCAGTTCTCCGAGTTATGTTGCCTTCCAAGGCATCTATAGTTTGGTTGCTGGTTTACTGGCATAGATGAAATATTTATCATAACCCCAAAGAAAAACATCTAAAGGCCTTGGTGACAAATGAACAGATCCATTGCTCCAAATAATTTTCTCACCGAATTGTTCTCAATCGATTGTTGCGTTGACCTATGGACCCGTCCTGTTGGAACCACATGTCCAGATCAATACAATTTTCCATCCACCATTTTCTCGCCTTCTGGATCTTTCTCATGGCATGCAGACGATCACAAATGGTTCGGTTCATATAAACTGTCTGACATTTGTTGTCGAGTTTGCATATCATCTTCTTCCAACAATACTTGCAATTCAGCATCTTCAAATTTTTCGGTTGACCTGGGCATCGAAATCACAACTATTGATCGTCTAAACCAACGCCAATAAACATCTTGTGTTAAGATATTATCACCGTAAGTTTCCACAAGTATACGCAAGCTTTCACTTGTGTTTTGCTTTTACTGAACAAGAAAGGCAGTACGTGCCGTAAATCTATTTTAATTTACCCGAAATTCAAAACTCGACACACGAAAAAATATAACTCGAAATCATTTAAAAATCAATAGCGTTTCGAACAGTACTGTCGTAGCAATAAAATGACATAAGATACTTCAGACTTAGACTGTGAACCGACCTTTGTTTACAGTGCCATTTCTTAAAAAAATACGAATTATTAACAGCACACACGGTAATGTATGATGGAATTGTAGACTATTTATTATATTTTATAATTTCATTTTCTAGGAAAATAAAAAATGATATTCCGTAAATACACTTTACAAATCCATATCTAATTAATGAAAGAAACAAAAATGACGATATGATCTCTATTCAATTTGAAATAAGTCACCAGAACAGGTTGATTTTCACATCGGTTGGTAACCGGGTGTTCCACTTTTCGATGGCGACTATCGATTGCGCTACCGCGCCGTCACAATTCCAATTCAAGACAAGTGTAATTGAATTTATTGTGATAATGAATGTACGTAGCGCGATTTTACGCCGACCGGATTGCTCTTTTGTTTTACCGCTGTCAATGTTACGCCGCATTCACTGCACTTAAATATTTTAATTAGTATCACGGCTTACTAAGGCTCAGGCGTTAATTACCTGGTTCCTATTAGAGATACTCTAACACTGTGTAGTCACGATAATGGTAAATTTGCATTTTAACGAACAAGTCCAACTTAAGCAATGTAGAATTTCAGAAACTGGTTGTTGTAGAGTAAATACTAGTAATCTATTTTAAAATTGAGACTTTAACACGCCAATCGCCCAAATACAACGAAACAAATGTATCTCCAGGTCCAAACAAAATAATTCATGCAATTGGTAAATATAATGTAATAATTATTGTTTATTTTTGAATTTTTACTCAATTATCCAAAAATCCGAAGATCCAAAGACCAGATGCCGGCCGTCAAGATTTCGCGTTCTAACGTGTTTAACGACGAGTATCGGTATATTTGTATTTATACCGCAGCGTTAGCCGGTGAATGCACAAGTCAAGTGTCACATAAGTGCAACATATTATTGCAATAAAATGGCCTATAAAAAAGGAACTAAAAAGAAAAGGCGAAAAGGAACAAAAAGAGCTTGTAAAACTTTGGAACGATATTATGTCAGATGATGAGGAACCTTTGGAATATTTGGATAATTATTCCAATGACTACAGTTCCAGCATTTTTTATCTCCTTAGATATATATAAAAATTATAAGTACGAAGTGCAATGCTAAAACTTCTGTCCTGCCTGGATTTTTATTACAGCCCGATGAACAACCATCTACATCTAAATAATCAAATAACCTCCCATATCAAAATCCATTAAACAGCGAAGATCAGCAGCCCACATTAAAAAATTCTAACGACATAAATGCTGCCCGTTCATCTGTTGATCAAGCCATAGATGAGGTAATATCAAAGTTTTGTTTTCCCGAAAATGCAAATGATGAAGAGGGATTCACGAAAATGTATTGACAATCTCCAACTGGTTCATTTAAAAATTTTTTATTTTGATTTACAAAACATTGGAATTAGAAATGAAATCTATTAACAGTATATGAATAAAGCTCCATTTGATTTTTTCAAAATATATTTCCACGATGAGGTGTTAGATCAAATTGTTTTGGAAACCAGTAAGTACGTTCAACAATCAATAAACAATGGCTTGTCTTCAAAATCTCGATTACATAGATGGAAAGATGCAAATAATCAAGAAATTGCTCATTTTTTGGCATAGTTTTATATACGGGTTTGAAGAAACTACCAAAAATGTTAGACTATTGGTCAAAGAGTCCTCTACATTGCAACCAGATATCTTCTCGATTGCCCAGGAACCGCTTCGAGTTGCTCTCAGAATGCTTCACTTCCATGATAATAAACGAATTGTCGAAAAACACCGATTGAAGTCCTCTTTAAAATATCCTGATCAACAAATTCAAAGAAGTATATATTCCTGAGCAATCAGTGTGCATTGAGGAAACCCTTGGGCCGTTTAGCGGGCGATTATCTTTTAAGCAATATATACAAAATAAAAAATTAATTATGACATTAAAGTTTATTATGGAAAAGATAAGGAGACCAGCCTGCTACAGTTTCAACTGTAATGACACTTATGGTGCCGTTGTTGGACCATTGACGTATGTTGTATACCGATAATTATTATACAAGTATCAACTCCAAAATCGAAAAACCCACTTAGTAGGTACATTGAGGAAAAATAGAAAAAACAACCCCAAAGTTGTTGAAAGCCATACACTTAGTAAAGAAGAAATTTACGCAAAGGAAAGTAACACAGGTGTGGTAGTTTTGAAATGGCATAACAAGCGGGATATTCTTTGCCTAAGCACGATTCATATGGACTATCTAAAAAGAGGAAAAGAAACAGAAAAATCAGCGCTTATATTTAAGTACAATGCAAGTAAATCTTTTATCGATCTTGCTAATCAGTTTAAAACTTATTCCTCATCTTTGCGTAAGGTTATAAAATGGTATCAAAAACTAGCTTTCGAAATAATATCAGGCACACCTGTTGTAAATGCGTATATTTTATACAAAAATGTCACAATCAAGGATCATTTTATACAAAAATGTCAATGTCAAGGATCAATTGTCAATTATCGACTTTAGAGAAAAGCTTGCTCTAGGTCTGTTGGACATAAAATCAGATGAATGAAAATGCAAGGCGCGTTCTTGAGGAAGTGCTGACAAAAGATAGACCAAAATGTGTAACTTATTATGAAAGATTAAGTGCTGAACAAGGAAGGCAAATAGCTCAAGTAAAAGGACAAACAATGAGATTTGTTTGCAAGAAATGTAATAAACACTATTGTTTGTCTTGTTTTTTTGATTTCCATAACTATAATAGATAAAGATTTAATAAAATATTGTACTTTGCTATATAACGTTTGTGTTATGTAAGAGGTTTTCTTACAAGCCTGAAATAAAGTAATGTACCATCACAAATGGAAAAAATAGTTCCAGACTCAAACGTTAGAATGCCCCCCTAAGCTCATGTTTAAAATGCTCCATCTATTTCAATGTAACCTGAAGCCCGGTTATTGGGCTACTAGCTCTTGAGTAAAAACATGAAACAAAGCTCGGCATACAGGTTTCGAAGCATAGATGACCACTAGTCCTACCACGCACCTAATAGTCGTTAATAGGAGAAAAAATCGAATTTCGTATGTTTAAATATCACTTTTTGCGTGAAAAAATCATCAAACAAACCAAAGAAAAATTGAAAAAGTATTATGGAGACTCTCTTCATATTTCACGGTTCATAAGTGATTCATACGTCCTCCGCGTTCAGGATGCCCTATTGAGGCTACTGCAAATGTCCAGTGGTAAACAAAGGATGATAAGTCGAACAAATGCGTACGGCACTTCAAGTAAGAATATTCTGGCATAAGAAAGGTGTTAGTACGATGAGTACTGCCAGAAGCGGCGTAAGGCGTTGGCGACAGCTTCCTTTAACTCATGAAAAATATTTAGCTAGGACCATGAAAAGCCGCAACCGCGAGTAAAGATTTACTCACCATAAAATGATAAATCAACAGTTAGCAAGCATTTAGCAATATTAATCTGCCACATTCGTTTCTTAAAAAATCTAGTCTCCCTAATAGCCACACTTCCTCAGCAAGTACTTGGAGTGAAACTTTTTCGGCCAACTTGACGTCAAGTTTATGGCAACTTCTCGCTGGGTAACTGTTAGTGTGCAAGTTGATGTGAATCTACGGCCGTAGATTAGAAGCAACTTGACAGCAAGACTTGCAGTTAATTTGAAGTAAAACATTCGATCAACTTAACGCCAATAACCGACAAGAAATGTTTGAAGTCAAGTTAATCTGAAGAATACAAGGAAGCAAGTTTCATAATTTGGCATTCTGGAAAACAATTTTCTGTCAATGTATTTATATAAACTCAAAAGAAACGTTAATAAATTTATATTAGGATATATAGGATAATTAAAAAACCTTAAATTTTAAACAGTAGAAAGTTTCTGAATAAGAAAAATGAAATACAGCATTTCCCACAGTCCAACATTTTAGACGTACTGATGAGTGATGTATTCCGTAATCAATATATATATATATATATATATATATATATATATATATATATATATATATATATATATATATATATATATATATATATATTTCCCTAATATGAATGTTCAATGACTAGTTATGATGTTAGGGGAATTTTGCTGGCCACTCTAACTTGGTTATTCCTTCTTCTTCAAGAAAATGTTGTACTCTTGCTGTTCGACGATAAGGAAGTGCGTTGTCATACATGAAAACAAATCCGTCGCCCACTGCACCTCGGAGCAAACGCATAACATGATTTAAAACTTACTCGATGTACACAGCATCAGTGGCTCTTCTCTCCAGGACCAGTAGAGGTGTCCATGTACCCCTCATAATACTACCACAAAACCGCACGCTCCCACCTTCAAATGGAATGCGTGGTTAAGATGTTTCTAGTCGGGCTTGTCCAAACCTGGAGCTCTCCAAACTAATGTTCTTCGTGGATCAGAAACCAAGCCAATTTTCGTCTCATCGGAGAACATAAGGTTATTCCAGTTAGGACTATGATCCTCCATTACTTCAGCCCATTGCAATCTAACATTTTTTTGTTGAAGGGTTAGTTTGAACACGTAAAGGTCTTCTGCGATGCAAATTAAGCGATTTCAGTCTACGTGTTATCACTTGTCGTGAAACATTTACCCCTTCAAGCCTAACAAGCTCCCTTGATATACTTGTAGATTCCAGACGATTTCTGCGAGCTATCATTGATATCTGCCGGTCTTGTGCAGCAGTTGTACATCATTTAAGTTCCATTGAAATTATTTGTCGCTGACTTTGGAGTACAAAGATAAGGAGTACTTTGGTACAAAGTATTGCTGTTTTTTTTGTGTCTATGGAACAGTAGGGCAACAATAGAACATTAAGTAAAATTGGCCTCACAGAACTTCTTTTGAAGCTGGTACTTCAAACATAAAATATGCCCTCCTTGTTAACCCAAAAAAGGTGTTTCTTCCGCCTCTCCATATTAAGCTTGGACTAATGGAAAACGTTATCAAACCGATGAACAAAGGAGGTAATGGTTTCAAGTACCTAAAATAAAATATAATATTTCCTCAATTAAGTGATGCAAAACTATAAGAAGGCATATTTATTGGACCTCAAATAACGAAGCTTCTAGGTGATTTCCGTTTTCAGGAAAAATTAAATATATATTTTTTTTAATTTTAACTACAAGTATTCATTTACTAATAGTTTCTAAATCTATTAAACTAGCAAAGAAGACTAACCATTAATTTTTATTTAACAAATCTTAACCTAAATACTTATCAATTAAAGTTAATCCATTGATGTCCTTTAGATTGTTGTAATGATCATGTTACTCCACTCACGCACTATGCTCTGCTTTTGCACACAACACACTACACGAGGTCACAAGGTTTAGTTCTCTTCAGTCTTCGGACATGATTTTGGTTATTCAGCAGTTGAAGAGCTTCTGCATTAACATGAAAGTGTAGACTGAATAAATCAAGACGGTCCTTATAAACGCTTACCTAGAAACCCATTATCAAAAATGATTAATGAAGTCAGAGATACACTGAAATCTTGTAACAGCCTCATTTCTCCTTCTCTGAAAAGCAAACCATATGTTTCTAATCCAAAAATGCCAAGATTGTGTGCTCTACCAAAAATGCATAACAACACTAACATACAACTTGGCAAAGTGGTTAATAAAGGAATTTGAAAATCTACCAAACTAACTACCTTCCTGTTCTGTGATAAATTCAACCAAATTCATAGAAAAAGTCAGGAACGCATATCTATAGGAAGGTGAGGTTTTGGTTTCCTTTGACGTTTCATCGTTGTTTCCAAGTATCCCGATTCCACATATCTTCCACAAAATACCTGAGGGAATTACTCGAGTTAAACGGTTTTAATAACAAGGTTGTTTCTGTGTACATCTCCTTAACAAGATTATGTATGAAGCAAAATTGTTTTCAGCTCAATAACAGGTTTTATGAACAACAAGAAGGAATGGCAATGGGCAATCCTCTGTCATAGTTTTTAGCCAACTTGTTTATGAGTAAATTTGAAACCGAAGCGAAGTTACTTTCCGAAGGTATGGTTAAGATATGTGGATGACGTTTATGACATTTTCGATTCGAAAAATGAAAATTTAGATGATTTTATTAAGAACTTAAATAGTAAATCCCAAAATATAATATTCACGCATGAACTCGAAAACAACGACAGTACCATTTCTGGATGTTTTGGTCAATTGAAACAAAAATAGGTCAGATTTTGATATTCTCCAAAAAAAACCACCACCAATTGGAGATACATTCCTAACTATTCAAATCATAGCTTCCAAAATAAGATGGTTAGTTTAAATTTTATGGTAAATAGATTAATTAAATTTCCTTTAAATAAAGTTAATTATAACAAAGAATTAAAATTAATTAGGGAGGTATCTGAAGTGAATGGTTATAATAAGAACATTGTAGATAAATTAATTAGACAACATAAGTTCAGAAAATTATTGAAAGAGTCTTCTACTTTTCAAAAGGATCAGAACACAAATAAATACATGGTAATACCATTTGATGCCCAATTAACAAGAGGGCTAGACAAAATTTTGAAAAAAGTGGACATTATAGGAAATTAGGACATTATATGGAAAGTGTACAAACCATATAATAAATTAAGAGAAGTTCTGAGTAATCCAAAGGATAAAGTAGAGCAACATGAAAAGTCGGGGATTTATGAAATTAGTTGTCAAGACTGTGATCGAAGATATATTGAGCAAACAAAAAATCCATATTGACAAGATATAAAGAACATATTGCCCACATTAGATATGGAAGAAATGAAAAATCTTGTGTTGCCCAACATGCAATCGAACACGACCACAGTAGACATATCAGTAATTTAAGGCTAATTAAAAGTGTTAATAATAATAGAGCTTTGGATGCATATGAAAGCATTCAAATAGACAAATGTAAGAAAATCATGAACCGAGATAAAGGGCCTATCCCGTTCAGTCAACTTTTTCAATTATTAATGCAAGGCATAGTAAACTTCACGGTTCATGATTTTACACGTTTCGTTGGGTAGAATTTTTCATATAAATAGTACATAGTTTAGTTTTAGAATTAAATTAAATCATTTCCTGATGATGCTAACAAGGTTAGCGAAACGTGCGTCGAGCAGTTCAAAAAAGTAATTTGGTGTTTAGTTGGAAATCTCTTCAAGTTTAGTGTTTTACACCAAAGGTTCCAATAGAAGAATTGATGTTCAATGCCTAAGGTTTTTTGAGAAAAAATAAATATTATTTTTATTCGAATTCCTTAATCTAGAGATCCTTAATCTAGAATCTCAGCTTATGCTGGTCGGTATTACAATGCCACGATGAAAAAGTGTAAGAGAACGGCACTGCGATGTGCGATGATGATTTTCTGCCAGCTGGTTATGCCTGTCCTAAATAAGCATTAGAAGCAAGGGCTGGGCGACCGCCAATAAGGTACTCAATTATTTCCCCCACAATACCACATTTTCTGCACCTATCGACAACATCCAAGTGCAGTACTACAATGTTCATAGTTTTTTTTCCATAGTTCTTTGTTCTTACTGCTCTATCTTGAATAGATATCACGAAACCCTCTGTTTCTGGGTTCAACAGTCAATCGGTCAGCCATTTCGGAGATAATTGTTCGCGATAATATATGCGTAGCATATTAGACCACCTATAATAGATATGCAATGATATGGAAATAAGAATTACTCACCTTTCTACATCAAGTCAGCACTTTCTTCCAAAAAATGCACATTTCTCAAAAAAAAACACTTCGTATTTCTAGGAAATAGTCACAATATATAAAATTTCACTCGGTAATCTCACTCGTTTTCAAATGTGAATTAGAATTCGAGAGTGTAAAACGAAAATCATCACTAGAAAACGAAACTTATCAAACACCGGCTGTTAATTGCACGATTGTATAAACCAATGGAAGATAAAGACGGATGTAACCGACGAGACGAAAGCTTCGTATCCGATAAAATCCTTTTCAAAACCTGAAAAAAAAAATATATTAGTACATTAATTTCTGATCAAAAACGATTTCGAGTAAAACTTTCTAATCAACATTTGAAACTTTTTCAAATGGCTCCTTTCTGTTCTAATAAACATCGTACCACACAATTTGACAGTTCACAAAGTCCAAATAATTGATCGCTCATTTGTTTCTAAGCCATGATTGTCTAGGACACCTAGGCCATCTTCGTAGTTTATATTGTAATTGAATATTCACATTTATTTTCGATAGTCAAAACAATAGATCATAAAAATATACATACAGTTTTTTTCTGTATCATATATAAACTGTTTAAAAGCTATACTAGAACAATATTTGCTATTTGAATTTAATTTTATAACGTTGTTACTAAAACGTCTAAGGTGAATTCCATTAAAAACAAAAATGTTAAAATCCCGGAAATTGACCTATTAAGTATTTTGTCTTAGGAATATTGTAAAATAAAAAAATATTAGATATTCTATAAAAAAAAACTGAGATATGATGTTTTGAATGTTCTTCGTTTATCTCAGTTATCCTGGACACCCTCTATAATGTAGATAAATTTTCTTTGCATTAAGTCGTAGTTTCATTAATATATCTATCAAAAATAATAATGCTACATCAAAAAATAAATGATATTTGACACTGTAAAATATAGTCTGCAATTCCAATACTTTCTACCAAATGGCCTATATGGGTAAAACTAATGGGTTTAGGTATAGGACATGTTTCACGAAATATATTTAGAATCAATAGCAGAATGCAAAAATATATAAACATATAGGGTGTTCGGTAAGAAAAAACAAAATTATACCCCGCCACGGTTGTGAGACACCCTGTATAAATAAATTTAATTTTAAATTATGCAGCCTATTTAATTATACAGCTCTTATACGTAATCCAGGCTAATCCCAGGCATTATCAAGATAACCGATATCGCACTATTGGAACACTCTATATATACTGGATACTTATGTCAAACACACGTAATTGTATATCGATTCAATTAAACCATGTTTTGAAAAATCTTATTCTATTAATCTTTGATACCTACTCAACCTCTTTTCTGTTAGCTAATTCTATCGTTTCGCATTTTCAGCACAATTAGATTCGACACAATTCAGAACCTGTTCTAATTAAGCCCATTCTATCTAGTATATCAAAGTCTAACATTTTTTCCCGTTCATGTAGTGTAACAAATATATGTAATTATATACGTTACATTATCCGGTATAATTATAGTCATATTTTGCGTCCAGAGCCATTTAAAAGATATATGTGAGAAGTTATAAATCAACTCGGTCCAATCAGAATACATCCGTGTTAAATTGGTAGAAAATCATCTGAAAAAGCTTAATTAATTGATAACATTAATCATATTGTAAAGGTTCATTCTTGTTTTATCAATTTCATAGTTTTTCAGTGCAAAACAATATTTCAAAAGCACTTAAAACATACTGTATTAATATACTGGATATAAGTTGGGCTTGTAATGATTATAGGAAATATGTATTGAAAAATGTTGGGCAAGTATCACAGAATCATTTTATTTTTGCGCAATTTTTTTGTCGTGATATTTATGACAAGTTTGGCTATCAATATTGATATTTTAATATTGCCGTGCAAATTCATTGTAATCTAAACCTCACTAATCTGTCTGTACCTGTGTTTTAATTGCTTTAAATTTTGTTAGTTTTTATATCAACAAAAATTACAAATGATTTTCAATAAAACTATATCATAATTAAAGAATAATTATTAAAGTAAATATTTATTGTAAATTTTTCATGGGGAAAAAAGTATTTAAACAGTTGGTTTTGTTAATGGTTTAATAATAATGATTAGAAAATGTCAAGAGATATCTTTGGAGACACGTGCGGAAATTGAAAATTGAGGAAAATTGTCAAATGTATATCTATATAATGTCCATAGCGCATAATATAACACAGTGAAAAAATTGAAAGAACTGACGACATTGAAAGCGAAAAGAGGAAAAGCCAATCAAAAGCATAATGAACTAAAATTCTGAAAAACATGTTATGAGCTTGTAACGAAAAATTCTTTAAAAAATAAACTGCACACATTAGGCCCTAAATCGGACAGCCAATTTTATGCAGCGTGTTTTTTTCTATATTATATTTTAAAAAATAAGATTTTAGTTACAGCGATGGCAGTTGTTCGGCGGAAACATTTGAACGTAGGTCACGGATGGGCGATCAGTCACGTTAATAGGGCGCCACCCAGTTGTTCAAAATTACTCAAGATATAAATATACCCTAAAACAAGAAAATAGTTTATTTTTGTTAAAAAGACTATATAATAGTACTAAACACAAGCACAATCTCAGAGAACAACACAGAATAAAATTATAAAAATTAAACAGTCATAACAAAAAAAAATCAAAAGGGTCTACAGCTGGTGTCCACAACTATCCTACTAAACTAGACATGTAAAGAAGGTCTGATCTTAATAGACCTTCTTACCCTGTAAGAGCTCTTGTCTAATTTACAAAAGATTTCAAATTTGATTATCCTAAACCAACTTAAACTAAATTAAATCAAAGTACCGCAAATTGAATAACGTTATTACATAGTGGTAGTGGGATTATTAAGCAAATAATGTAAAAGATTCATGGAATTACTTATAAAATAATATATCTGGCCTTATCATTTTATTGTCACGCTGCTCGATTATCCAGCCCCTGGACTGTCCCGTTATTAAGATGTTCGTTTACTGAGCAGTTCTGTGTCCAGAACGCGGGGGGTCCTACAAGGTTTGGAGTCTACCTTGACCGGGTTCTGCAATAAGTGGGCCCCAAAATGGCTGGGTTATATAATAACCGGGCTCTAATACTGACTGGGTTTTATAACGACCGGGCCCTAAAACCCTTTTTAATGGAATGATACGGCGTAAAGACGTCTGTTCAGCTCAAGGTGTGATGTTCGACTCCCTCGACCTTCGTTCCGTAGAATGCCGGTTGGGTCTCAAATAGGACTCACGCAAAACAATCTTACCTGTACCGACCGATAATTTGTTAACGCTGCAAGTCTATTAGTAAAAATAAATTTTCCTAAAAAATACGAAAAATATTTTTTTGGAAATGAATCTTTTTTAATGACAAAAGCAGGTTTTGTTTATATAGTTCCGATGATCATAAAACTACGAAGAGTAAAAATAGAATACATTTTCATCACTTCTTGAATGGAGGCCTTCCGCTGCGAAACTCATCTTTATTTCAGCCTCGGCGTCCTGAGAATGCCTTAAGCATCATTCGCCGTTGACAAAACACTGTTTTCATATACCTGTTGAGGTTCTGCAAAAATATCCATTACGCTGTGCCGAAGTATAAAACAAAACTTGATAGCGAACCGTTGATAGAAATTATTGTCATACATTTTCAGAAAGTAGTAGAGAAATCCGGGTTACGAAAATAATTGCTCCGGACCACCAAGTGAGTTTTGAAAATTCAAACTCGCACTGAAGACGCATATATGTTGGTACAAAGGGAAAGCCAAATTACCAAATCAAACGCTATGTCATCCATCTCAAACTTTACACACCTCCTAAAGTTGCGCTACACCCACGAAATATTATTCGCACAGTAAAACACGACGATGAAAATATCGTAGCTTAGTGCTGTGTGGTAGGTTTGGATATACTTTTAGAAAATTTGTTTGAAAACGTTCTGTAATTAAATGCTATGGGTGGGATACCAGGGACCTTCAGATTCCAGCCAGGCAACGATTCAAAGCAAAGGACGATTGTTAGAGAAGAATGACTGATCTACAATATCAGAACAAAATTATTGCACCTTTCCAATCACCCGATATTGATCCTATTACGAAGTTATGGCATTTAGTGGATCAACAAAAACTCCCAACTGCTTGTTTGATGGAAGTCCTTGTGGGAAGAGGACGTCTACGTTGGGCGTAGCACCATCATCTAGAACAATATATTTTATATGGCTATCTGACCGCAGGTAAATGTGAGCAAGGCGGTCAGAAACTTCATTACAAGGATTCCCTCCAAAAAACATTAAAAAGCTTTAATCGCTCACTCAACGCATACAAATTATAATATATAATAAATTTATATATAATAAATATAGAAATTTAATAAAGTCTTGAAGATTCTTAAATGACTTGCACAAGAAACAAAATTCGAAAAAAATGAAATCTGAGTATAATTATGTTACATAAAGATGTTTTCTACTCTAAAAATATATAACAATTAAAATATCGACAACAAATAAGAACGATAGAGATTAATTCAAGTTTACGATAAAGTTTCTTAGTGTTTATGAAATGAAGACGTAAAAATATGTTTTACTTTAATGTTAAATATTATCTTAATACAATTTTCAAATAATTATAATATTTAAATTGCGTCTTACATATGTTATACTATGCATATAATGGTAAAAATTTTAAATATTTACAATATATTATATTATCATTTTGATCTCATTATTATCGTGCTATATACAGTGGTAAAAATAAATAAAAAATATAGACTTAAGAACCAAATTGTTGTTATTTGATTAGGTAAATTGTTATTTGATTAGTATATAGGTGATGTTCAAATAAACTTGAGCTTTAATTACCAAGTTTATATCAGAGAAACTGTAAATAATGTAAATAATAATAAACTGTTGTCACATTCTCTATTTACGTTGTGAATAAATATAATATAAACTCACAATATTGTGAAAAAAAAACAAAGGGATTATCTTCTTTTTCAATCTAATTATTTTGTGATCTCATTATGCAGTATTACTATTTTTATTACTATGTATGAATTAGTATGAATTACTTGTTTTAAGCTTGTTAGTAATTTGAAGTTATTTTTTTTATTGTGACAATGCTCAGGAAAAAACAATTAATTTAAATTGAGAAGGAAAGAATTTTGAGACGTTCTTGAGATATTTGATCGTTTCTATACATAATAGCGATCCTGTTGTAATATATATATATGTATATATATATATATATATATATATATATATATATATATATATATATATATATATATATATATATATATATATATATCTATATATATCTATATATATATATATATATATATATATATATATATATATATATATATATATATATATATATATATATATGTATATATATATATATATATATATATATATATATATATATATATATATATATATATATATATATATATATATATATATATGCTATATAGCTATATAGCTATGTTAAGTTAAATTCATAGGTGACATATCAGAGCCTTTTGAAATTAAAACTGGAGTGAGATAGATAAGGGGACGGACTCTCAACACTCTTATATTACTTTAAGTATGTTCTAGAAAAAGTAATGCAGGAGTGGCGAGTACAAAAATCGGCCCTGAATATTGACCAGCCCACTAAACTGGGGAGAACCAACATCAAAATAGATTGTCTGGCGTTTGCTGATGATCTAGCAATTTCAGCTCAAGATGTATTAATATAATATATTAACGGCACAAAAACAAATTGAAATCATAAAAGAAACAGCAGGAAAGGTAGGACTCCAAATTTCCTTTGAAAAAACACAATACATGACCTGCAACAAACTAAGAACAACATTTCTAAAAACAAAGTATGGTAACATCAGACGAGTCTCTCATTTTAAATTATTGGGCGAAATAACCATGGAAAACAAGTTGGAAAAAGCGGTGAATAAGGATAGATGCTAAAAAATGAAAACTGCATTGAGACAAAAAAAACTTACCCAAAATATTTACAACAAAAATGCATATCTAAAATCACAATCTGCGACATTACAACACAGTTATTAAGCCAAATTAGATTGAAAAGAAAGAAAGAAAAATCATAAAGAAAATCTTAGGTCCCAAACAAATAAATAGCACAATATACCGACTTCGAGAAAACCATGAAATCAAACAATACACAGATGTGCATAGCGATATGAGAAAAAGAAGACTTAAGTTTTTCGGACACATAAAACGGATCAATCCGAGTAGGCTAACTAGACAAATAGTTGAATTTTATGAAAATAGGAGTAGAGCAAAAATAGAAACAATTAAATGGATTGCTACAATTAAAGAGGACCTAAGATCAGCAAATATTACACAAGGTGAAATTCAGGACAGAAACTGTTTCAGACAGAAGGTTAATGTTTGGGAGGTTGGCCAGAGAGAATAATGTAAGAAGACCGAAATAACTTGGTCTGACGAAAAGAAAAAAACTCATAGTGACAGAATGAAATCAATATAGGCACACAGAAAGGTTAACAACTACAAACGCCTCTAACTGTACTTGGCATGGTCCACCATAGCCCATACGTGAATTATAATAATATATTAGCTATTATCCGCCCGCTTTTCTGGCCGTAAATTATACTTTAGTAATAATTCATTTTTCTATGATTAAAATAATTTTTAGAATTTCATAGTTTTACTTGCTATTTGACAATTTTTTCTATAGATTTTACGAATACAAAATGACGAGGAATCCACAACAATACAATACCAAATTTTAGAGTATATTTATCCTTTACGCCCCCGCAACTTCCCTTAGTAGTTGATTTTTATGAACCCTCCTCCTTAGCGAACATCTACAATACATACGGAACATTCCTGTCGAATTTTAAGTTTGTAGGTCTTATAATTTCGGACAATTTGAATTTGATTATTTTTATATATATATATATATATATATATATATATATATATATATATATATATATATATATATATATATATATATATATATATATATATATATCTATAGATAGGCTAGAGATTTTTTAATGGCAAATAGCTGGACCGAATGGTGGTGTGAGCTGGCATTAAGATATCTGTTGGTGTGTGTCGGTTTTTGATATACCGTGTGCAATAAACCGGCATCTTGTTTCCTTTTTGTTAACACCTCCAGGAATTAAAAGTCTTTTGTTGTCTCCTCTTCTATTGCGAATTTGATTTTTTGGATGAATTTGGCTGAGGTGTTCCATAGAGTTGTTCAAATTATGTTCGCTATGTTGCCACACAACAACGTATCGTCGATATAACGTAACCATATTTTCGGCTTATGTGTGAAAGTTTGCAGTGCTCCGGTTTCGAAATCTTATATGTATCGCTTGGCCTATGCTGGAGAGAGTGCGGAGCCCGTCGATGCACCTTCAATTTGCTTTTATCTTTTTTATCTTTGGTCTGCGTAGATAAAATAGGTGTTTGCCAGACAGTGGTTCGAAAGACTCGTCATTCAAAAAATTTATCAGAACATCGGGTTTCGGTCAATAATAATCACAATTTTTTGTGTTTTTTGTTCGATTTCTTTATTAAACCATAGTTAGAACAGCTACAATTTTATATACGTTACAGTTTTGGGTTTTTCACTTTTATTGATATTAGGTCCAAAAAAGTAAAACGTTGATTTATCATTTAATTATGGCATTATACTACTTAAATTATCAGTATCAGTTCTGAAATTAATTACTGTTAGCTTAAAAAAAAAATCATGGTAAAAAATGTTTAAATATATATATATATATATATATATATATATATATATATATATATATATATATATATATATATATATATATATATATACGTATCGATGTAAACCCTCGCCGGAACTTCGTAATTATAAAAAGTATCATATATCCCATTCCACGACATAATCGACTTCTATGCCAAATTTCGTTATAATCCTTCTATCCATTCGAACGTGATTGAAGGACAAACATACTTTCACATGTATAATATTAGTAAGTAGTAGAGCTGTATGCCGTTTCTTATCTTAAACTACTGGTAAATCCAATTTTTGAACAAGACAGCGTGTAGCTACATCTTGTTAGAGTTAATTTGAATGTTTTTGGAGAGATCCACGATAATGTGTGACCCATAGCCTATGTTTGTGCCATGATAGGGAGTTTAAAAGTAATTTGAGACATCGCCCACGAATTTTAGAGGCTGCTAGGACTACTAATAAATTCACAAAAATTGAAAAAGCCTTGATATTTTTCCTATATTTTAATTATTTACACTTTGTAATACTAGAAGTTACGAATGAAATCAAGTATTTCTTTCTAGAAGTGTGTCAATTTCTATGTGAGTTAGAATAAACATCATTTGAGACCTTAGAAACATGTCGTGGGAGTGTTTTTATTAAAAAGACATACACATTGAAAGATTTAAATATTATAAGCAATTTGAACATTAATGCGAAATTAAATTTGATAAAACAAGTCCATAATTTGTATTTAATTGGATGCACCCGAATATATTTTTAAATGTGACTAAATGTGCTGAGTAAATTATTATTTCAGATTATCTCACAAGATTTACATAAAAACAATCAACATTATTTATGCGCAATACCAGTATGATTAATTATTTTATATTTATTGTATTTGGAATGTTGTTCATGTGCGGTTAAATTGTAACCGAAATGCAGTGCAGACGCAGTGACATTGTTTTGTTAGCGATCGCCCAGACAGTTCCGGTCTAGACGCAAAATTTAATATACGAGACGAAATTGAAAAGTGTTTTTGTGTCATTAAGCAATTGAAAGTGCAGCCAATTGCAGCCTTTACGGTCATCCGATGGAGGAAAAAAACACATCATTATTTTGTTGTTGTCATTGTTGATAATTATACTCTTTTAATAGTTAATCTGTTGTTATAGTT
The DNA here is from genome assembly GCA_031761425.1 of Cosmopolites sordidus. Taxonomy (NCBI): domain Eukaryota; kingdom Metazoa; phylum Arthropoda; class Insecta; order Coleoptera; family Curculionidae; genus Cosmopolites; species Cosmopolites sordidus. The sequence goes on along the minus strand of JARFXV010000813.1, from coordinate 849,567 downwards.
AATTAACGGTTTAATATTTAAAGTAAATAAATAATGATTAAAATGAGTATATATATATATATATATATATATATATATATATATATATATATATATATATATATATATATATATATATACATTATTAAACATTATTAAATTTTTTTTTTATTATAGCCCACGTCAGCTCAGATGTTGTCAGCGATGTGGCAACGTTGCAATATTTCAGTATATGTCTGTGCGTGCATTCAGCTTCCGTTTAAAACTAAAAATTATATTCTGTACGCGAATATCACGATATGCTTCGTAATTACGAAACAGCAGCAACTGGATAACAATATCCAGAAATACTATTTCTAGCTCGGCAAACTAGCCTTCTAGCTAGCCTGCTAGCTTCTAGCTAGGCATAGAATTCTAAAAGATCAAATATTTTACCCTTATGGTGTACAAAGGATACACGCGTTCTTACTCGCTAATTTTTCATACTGGCAAAAATATTGTGATGGTTTATTGGCTAAAATAAAAGGAATCAAAGTTTTTGCTTCTTTCGAAACTTCTTTCACGAGGAATAGAGTGGTGGATATTTTGAACAGTTAATTTAGTAAAACCATTGTGTGTTTCTCAATGTGATGTGAATGGTTTGAAACGTGTAATGTAATGTGACAAATTAATGTTAGTAAATTCTTAAACGACGTTAAACGACTATAATATTTTTTTTCTGTTTCTTTATAACAAAACAAACCAAATTTGTGCTGAAACGTATAGAATAAATGGTTATAAAAATATTACATGTTATTTTGATTTATAGCAATTTAACTGAATTCCGTTCTCCCCTAAATTCGGCGTCAAAAAAAAACACGAGAATGCGATTCTACAACTAAAATTACGGCAATACATCTTCTAATTTTAGCATTTATGCCTCTGTTTAGTCTCTGATGTCATGGAGGGGACAAATATGTTACTACCACCAGAAAGTAAAGTGACTTTATCGGCCGCGGTGGTCTGGTGGGTTAGTCGCCTGCCTGGCAATCCAAAAGTGGTAGCTGGTTCGATTCCAGCGCTCGGATTGGTGTTTTTCCTTAATTCTTCTGTCCGTCTTACTTCCTACCCTACACACACACTTATATACACTCACATATACACACACACACGCCCACACATATCCACACCTAAATGTCTGTTATTGTTTCTAGGCAAGAGTGTAAAATCCGACAACGAATTACCCCTCCGTCACGCCAGTTAAAGGCTGGGTAAGGCCGGATGCCTTCTGAGAAATGTTCTACGTTGGTCACTCGCCAGTCGGTAGGCTTCCTGATAGACTTATCGGTAGGCACATAACCAAAGTTTGATAGCCTGAGGGGACTGCTAGGCCTGGATTTGTCGGTAGCTGATGACCGTGGTTCGGAACCCACGTTAAGCTGTAGGTCCAGTCGCTAAATAGCCTTAGATGCTGATGCGCTTCTAACCGCAAATTCTTTCCTTTCCTAAGGTGACTTTTTAAATATAACAAAGTATTTATTCATCCAAATTTATTTAAATAATAATCTTAAATTACTATTGGAGCAGTTGGAAGGATGGATAACATCACGGTAATCGAAGGAAATAGTTAGTTATTTTTGACCAGCTTTGATGTGGTTTTTCGTCTTTGATACGTCTTTAGCACGATATTCGCTTGATTATTGAGCGGTTTCTGGATCATAAGCATAAATCCACGTCTCATTGCCAATAATTATACATTTTAGTAAGTAGGGGAGAGTGGGGCTATCACAGACTGCGGGTAATGGCGAACGCGCCTGTTTAAGTAAGCTAGAAAAAGATGGGAGATATTTGCTATGACGCGATATGAGATTCGAGCCCGAAACCAGTACCGGACTATCAGTAGTAACATGAGACCGCGCTTTCTGCACAAGGTAAGTTAAATTGATTATTGTGTTACAATTTCATCTAGTTTTTAGTAAACTTGTATAGATGTAAAATATTTTAGATATGACATGGAAATTTGAAATTACTTTGCTGAATTAACACCCAATTAAACAATATTTTCAAAATCATGGCTTGGGTTCACGCGATTTTAACTGCAAAAAAAATAAAAATTCGCTCTTTGGTGTGTATCGGGTAATGACGGGCGAGTGAGCGAAGCAATCTCGGACGACAAAAATATTCAGGGAACTGGAACAATTAATTGTAATAGATTTACCAACAATCCATTTGCCTCTCTAGGTTTCAAGAAAAGAAGAGGTAAGTACGAGTATCGAATAGCAGAAGAAAATAATATTGTTGCTGTTCAATGGAACGACAACAACATTGCCACAATGTGTTCCAATACTCACAACGTGACAAAAAGATTGTTCAAATTGAACAACTATATGTCGTGAAAAAATAGCAGTTCTATTCATCTCAGTCAAAATGAAAATATGGTTATTCGTTTCGATGACCATTTTGTTATTCCACAGGACGAACAAACAACCGCCACTGTCGCTCAAAGACTACTACCAGGTGTCGTAAGTGTGATGTTGGTGTTCATGTTAAATACTTTTTTGCATACCACACATAATCATTTCATGTAAAATTATTATTAGTTATATGAGTATAGTATGTTATTTTCCTAACGTCCTATATCTCGGCCTGGAAGTTCCAGGTTCCATAGGGTTCTGGTGAATATATACCTCCTATAATCATTCAAACTCAATTTATACTAGGCATATTATAAGCCAAAGTTTCATGTGTAATAGAAATGCTGTTGTTCACATTAATTTCGTGGAATTGGTAAAAGGAGGACGAAGCTTCATAATATAATTAGTGCTATCAATTAAAAAAGCTTTTTCAGATGATTTTTTTACCAATTTAACACGGATGTGTTGATTTATAACTTCTCACATGTATCTTTTAAATGAACGCAATATGACTATAAATATAACATATAATGTAATATAACACGTATATAATTACAAATATTTGTTACACTTACATGAACCGGAAAAAGTTTGAGACATTGATATAGTAGATAGAATGTGTTTAATTAAAACAGTTTCTGAATTGTATCGAACCTAATTGTGCTGAAAATATGAAACAAGATAGAAATAATTAATAGAAAATAGATTCAGATGTAGATAACAAAGATTAATCGAATAACATTTTTGAAATAGTTGATTTAATTGAATTGATAAGTAGTACGTGTTTTTAAAGTAAGTAGGATAATGTACCATGTGATAAAAATTGATCAGGACTGGTTAATAAAATTACAATTGTAATGAAAATTTTTATTATCGCCTGTTAAAATAGGCTCTATTCGATTTGACACCAACGCTTGATCCAATTGCCTATGCACTTGGAATACGTCTCGGCTGGAATGGCCTTCAGTTCCTTCAGCGAATTCTTTTTAATGTTCCCAATCTCATCAATCTCTCTCTCATCAAAACGCACGCCACAGAGCGGGTATTTCAGTTTGGAAAAGAGAAAAAGTCGCACGGAGCTATATCCGGCGAATACGGTGCTTGAGCGATTGTTTTTGTTATATGTTTGGCCAAAAAATCACGCACAAATCATGCCCTGAATATGGACTAAAATGTGTTGAGATGATCCATAATCTGTTATATCTCTAATATATCTATAGTCGTTAATAGACGTTGATGGCCGACTAGCATGGAGAAAGTTTTCAACAATGTCACGGTCTTCACTAAATGCTCTATGTCGCTCAGATTATTTGGTTCTTGAGATAGCAGAATCCCTATAGGCTATCTGTAACATTTTCAATGCATCCTTTGCAGAAATTCCATTAGAAACACAATATTTCACATACATTTTTTGTTCAATTTTTTTATCCATAGTAGAAATCGCCAGAGTAACTTTTCGTGACACAAACAAATATCTGCCAAACACACACTAATTTAGATATCGCGCTCAAACTTCACATGTATGTAACATACAGTTGTACCAACCTCATAAACCGCGCAAGGTTTAAATGACCCAGTCCCGGACAATTTTGATCATATGGTATATATTAATAGAACATATGATTTAGTTTACAAATACATTCACCAAGGAAACAATAAGAATATTTATATTTATATAACTAGCAACTATTGGAAATTACATTTGTTATACAATTATCACAAGTTAACCGATTCATATCACAAGAGGCCGGATCTCAAGAGATTCTTGCTGGCACTATTCTGAAGACTGAAGCAACGGGCGGAGCATCTACGTTGAAGGGTATGCGAATTACCGAGAAATATCTAGTATGAATACCATTGTCAAGTATATCAAATGATACTGGAGAAATGATTAACAAAACTTGTAGTATTGTAGAGTACCATTGTAGATTTTTCGGAAAGAGGGAACACAGAGTTGTTATTCGATGCAAGGCAAATGACTGAAAAATATTTTCTACTATACTATATATATGTTTTGTTGACCTTATCAGAGTTTCTGAATGTGCATCTAAATAGTATGAGATTAAAGAATATCTCTTCAAGGCAGGATGAGAAAAGAACTGGCGATACTGAATCACCCTGCCGTATACCCCGTTCTACATTAATTTTAGCTTCACGATCATCAAGGTGAATTGTCGCTGTAGCTTCATCATATATCGATCATAATATGTTTACATAGGCTTTTTTACATCTTGGTTAAGCAATGCATCATGGCTTGCTTTGAGATTGAGTTAAATGCCTTTTCATAATTGATAATAGCCAGACACAGTAGTATGGTGAATTCGTTTCTAGGGCCTACTGTACTACATGAATGTGATACAATGTACTGAAACCACTTCTGAATCCTGCTTGTTCTCTTGATTGTGGCTCATTCAGTTTTCCTAGTATTCTTTTAGATATTATCTTAGTGAAAACTTCCTGTATTACTAATAGGAGGCTTATTGAACGGTAGTCCTTTAAATCTCTCTGTACTCCTTTTTTATGTAGAAGAATCACTATTGTATTTTTCCATAAGTTAGGTAGTTTTTGTTCTTTGAGGTATTTTGAGTAGAATTTTGCTAGGTTTTTATGTAAAACCAACCACCAACTTTTAGCATTTCAATGGTTACACTGTCAATTCCTGTCGCCTTGTTGTTATTCATCGATTCTATAGCCTTTGTCACTTCCTCTACTAGGATATTTGGTATTTGTCCTTCCGTGGGTATGGTTGTCTTTGACTGATTCTAATCTTCATATAACGAATATAAATTTCTAACAACCTCTAACATTTCCGTACGCGCTCTGAACACTGTGCCATCCTCAAGCATTAAGGCAAAAATGTGGGTGTTTTTCTTTCTCAATATAGCTTATGTTTAGCATTGATAATTTCCCAGTTTTCTTCTAGAGTTTTTTGTACTAGCTACGTATTTAATCAGCGCGTCTGTTCGTCTCTTATGTACAGGGTGCAGCGCTAAAATCCGGGAAAATTCAATTTGAATTTCTATACCATTCGACGATTGACGGGATTGACTTCGCGATTGACTTCCATAGCTTGACGCATGTCAAAACCTCGAAACAGTCGCAATGTTGAAACCAAATGCGGAGTATAATCAAAGAGCCTCGATTATGGAAAGTGTTCGCGCTGGGCGCTGTGCGACAGAAATCATTCGGTTCTTCGGGTATCCGAAATCCACTGTGTATGATGTCGTCGCAAAATATAATGAGTCCAACGAAACTCACTCAAAGGAACGCGTTGTCAGGACTCCCGACATCATTCAGCGGGCTTAGAAGCTGATTTTTGAGGATCCAGGGCAGTCGATCCGAAAATTGTCATCGGTTGTCGGTGTGAGTGAAAAAACTATGCATCAAATCGTCGAGGAGGATCTCCGCTACAAGTCTTATACAATTAAAGTGAGACAGATTCTTTTCGAAGCAGCCAAGCGCAGGACAAAGCGAGTTGAACGCTGCAACCTGCTTTTCATCAGGTTCTTTTCTAACGAAATAATTCTTATTGTCGATGCGAAAATCAATCGAAGGAATGTTTCTGGCTGGCACATGACCCCAAAGATGTTCCCAGTGTTTCCAGAACAAAATTTCCGGCGAATATTCACGTGCTAAGTCAAGCCTCATGTCCAATGAGGGTGATTAACAATGGAGAAAATATCACAAAAGAAGTTTATTTGCGTGTTCTGACAAATGTAGTGTGCAATCAGAATAATACATGTCAGAATAATATAATTCAATGAAAATCGTATAAAACTGTAGTTTTATTTTAAGATAACAAAAGTTATCTTTTGATCATATGAGTGAAGCTTCGCCAGTGTTTCAACAAGATAACGCCCCCATTAATCCGACCAAAAATTATAACAGATTGGTTCGAGCAACATAATATTTCAAAATTGGACTATCCTGCTGTCTCGCCAAATTTCTATGTCATTGAAAATATCTGGGAGATGGTTTCAACACGAGTTTAAAGTGAATCAAGACAATTTACAAATATGAAAGATTTGAACAATGTTATTCGGAATTTCTGTAAAGAAATTCCACTACAAAAAATAAAACAGTTATATGATTCATTACCAAACATAATTCTTGATTTAATAAGAACAAAAGTGGTGAAAAGATCACAAAATATTAAAATGTTTGTTTATGTTTTCCCTATTGTTAACTTTCCTCTTTACTGTTAAAGTGAGGGTGTGTCTAACATGTTGACGCATCTATAATCCATTAAAAAATTTAAACAGCTTAAGATGAATGAAAATTCATTTTACTGCAATTTTCAAACTAATATGTAATTTCAAGAAAGTCTACAAATAATTGTTCAAGTTTGTCTAACCTTACGACACTGAGTGTATTGGATCCTGGGACATTTTCCTTTTCGCTCAATTAGCATTTCCCCTTTAGGTTTTAATTTTATATCCCAAATTCAAACTAGAATCAGGCCGAAAATGAGAAAGTTAGAATATTCTATGGTAGTAAATATTCCAGTATATGGTATATTAATCCGCAAGCAAATTATACCTAAATAGAATACGTTTTCATTTAGATCTATGAAATATAAACTAGCATATTAACAAATTTCGTACCTTACGCAAAAACATCGACCTTATTAACTACATAACACCTTCGAAGGGTACCCGCATGACCTCAATAGGCGGCTTAGCATTGTAAAAGCATGGATCGATTTTAGACGGTCTCATGACCCCAACTACCCCACGATACAAACATTAGAACTATCGATTTTTCTTCGTGCAATATAAATTAGGATTATCTAAGCGAACACTTTAAAAACAACTGAACAATAGAAAATAATTTCTTTTTATAAAGTGGACAAAATGTGGTTTATTAATACTAGGATGTAATGAATGAAAAGGAAAGGACCTTTTATTTTAATGTAGTAGTATATAAGATCTCAAAAACAAAATTCAATAGGCCGTCTATATGTAAAATGTTCAGTAAAAAAGGTGACTGGTTGAATTTTCGCCGAACCAGCAGCACTACGACTCAATTTTTCCACAAAAATATAAATCACTTTTTGTAGAATCACGACTCGTATTACCATCATAAGATTTAACTTAGAGAGATTTACCACTAAACAACGGGTCTTGTTCTTCTTTATTGGTTGACAACCCATCAAGGGTCTTTATCTGTCCCTAGGGCTATCCAGGTCTATGTTTTTACATGAAACGGTGACTTATTCCATTACTATAACCTTATTATATTCCATAGTCAAAGCTCCTTTTTCACAGTTCGGTTATTCGTGTTTTCAATATTCACGGATTAAAAAATTGTGACTTTTTGTATTAACGGCTGAAAATTTCTTTATTCCCGCATCCAAAACTAATGATATATATATATATATATATATATATATATATATATATATATATATATATATATATATATATATATATATATATATATATATATATATTGCATTTTTAGAATAATATGTATTTATTTAGCAGTTACATTTCAAAACAAACAAGTATCAAATTATTTGTTTATAAATCTAAACAAATAGTTAAAAATCATTTTGGACACCATGAAATGTGACCCTGATATGAATGTTATGCAATGCTGGAAAAATGTTGACATAGCAAAGGGTATTGTCAACATAAAAGAGTCATTGCAAAAGCTGAAGCCATACACATTGAAATCATGCTGAAAAAAAAACTGTGGCTTGATCTAACTATCACTACTGATGAAAAACCCGTGCAAATTCAAACATTAACTGAAAAAATTGCTCAAATTGCGAATAGCATAGGACGAGATGGTTTCGAACATATAGGAGGAAATGCTTAATTCTCATTCCACTGAAGGAGAAGCTTCGATGAGCACTGAAAAGGTGACATTAAATTTAAAAAACCTGGGTGAAGGTTTACGAATGGCAAATAAGCCTTGTGATTCCTTCATAAAAATTGATCCGTCTATGGAAAGAAGTCTAGTTTTTAAAAGGCACATTATTAATGCCACAGCGGAATAACAATACGAATTGAAAGACCTTTTAATAGCGATAAAACAAGAAAAATATACTAAATTCTTTAAACCATTTTCTTAGCCTGATAATAATTATTAATAATGTCAAAAAATCTCTAATTAAATTGCTTTTATTATATAGGTTTTCTTTTTATTTTGTAACTTTGGAACATATCCCCCTATAATCCCGTACAAATTACCATTCCCTATTCACGGTTTCTGTATTCGCAGCATATTTACGGAACGTATCCCCCGCGAATAAGAAGTATTGACTGCAGTTATGTACGATTTGTATCAATGCTTTCTTTCTTTCATCTCTTGCAGATCATTTCTCACTCTTTTCCCATATCTTGGTCTTTCCTTTGGTCTTGATCCGTCTCTGCTCTTTCCCTATAATTTCTTGGACGTCTTTTGCTGCCTATCTTCTCAATGAGGTCCCACCAACTCAATCGTTTGCTGCCGATTTTCTTCACTATTAAAGATAGTTGCTAGTTCTTCATTCTTTTAAATTCTCCAACGTCCTTCCATTTGGATGGGACCATATACGTTACCATAGTTCGATTTTTTTGTTAGAGTCCACGTTTGTGACTCGTATAATACTATTGGTCTAATTACTATCGAGTTTATCTTTTTTTTTAATTTCTCGATATTATTTTAAATATTCTGTAAAGTTGTATAAATAAAATAAAGTTCACCAATTTCCATTTATATTTTTCTGTGAAACATAACGTCGCTACACTACAACTACACTTCAAATTTCCATTCTATGTAAGATTCAATTCTAGATCGGTGCCCTTTGAAGCAACGCCTATTATAATGCGCAATAAAACCTAGCACTCAACAAGGATGAAGTTGTTATGTAACTTTTTTTTGTAATATAGTTTTTCCTTGACATAATAAATAAAATGTTTGTTTAACTGGTTGCGTGAATGATGGTGTAATGAAAGGCACATAGCTCCTTCATCCACTTAACTACGTCATTGTTTACCTATCAGGCTTGAAGTTACATGCCGGATGCTGTATTAATTTAAGCAATTTATTATAGTATTTTGTGAGTATTTATGAAAGTTACGACTTAGAATATGGAGTTTAGAATATAGAATATTTTCTAAAAGCAGTTTAAAGCATCCAGCATAATCTAAAGTCGATTCTGACTTCTCAAACAGTAATGGAGACGCTGAATACGTGCCCAACAATGAAGACCTAAGCAGTTTTTCAGATATTAGTGATACAGAGGGTAAAATTGAAAGAATAGCCAAACAAAAGAAAATATCTGTTAAAAATACAGTGATTGATAATTCAAGAAGCACCAAAAAAGACAACATAATAGACAACATAAGAAATTGGAATTAAAAGGAAACAAAAAATCTTTCGCCCAAGAAAAACATTTCTAAAAAAACAAAACGCCAGCCAAATACGGAAAAAAAAACACAGATAATATTAGATAGAGCACGCGGGAAGAAATATGTATCTTTCAAAAATACGCTTGTTTGAAAAAATAAACCCAAAAAAGGCATTCCTTGCAGAGAAAATTGTACGATAGCACGTAGCACTCGCTTCCCAGAAAAAGATAGACATACTCGAAGAGAGTACATACACAGAGGTACTTCTTAAGGAAGCTTACAAAATTGACATTAGGGAAAAGGATGACTTAAAACATAAAATATATACACAGCGTCACAAAAAATAGAAGTAATGAAAGAGTATGTCAAGAAGGTATGTGTGCTTTATATCAAATAGGCCGAAAAAAATCGATATTATACAAAGTCAATTAAAAAGTGGATTTACAACCCCCTCTCCTGAATAGTACAGGAAGGCATTTCAACAGGTAACACAAAATAGGCCAAGAAGTAAAGAACTTATGACACATATAAAGAGGTTTCCAGTGGATGAGCCCCACTACTCTAAAAAAAGTGGATTTACAACCCCCTCTCCTGAATAGTACAGGAAGGCATTTCAAAAGGCAACACAAAATAGGCCAAGAAGTAAAGGACTTATGACACATATAAAGAGGTTTCTAGTGGATGAGCCCCACTACTCTAAAAATAGAAATCTGCATATTCTCCTCTTCTTAATCTAAGTAAAATGTACGAGTTATATTTAGAGAAAGGTAATCGACAAAAGCTTCCCTTAGCATTTTAGCATTTTAACCTTCGCCAATTGTGGTTGTACAATTTTGGGATACATATTGTTGCAAAAAATACAGAAAAAAGCCTCTTTTTGTACCTGGGCTGAAAATATGGCAACCAGAGGAAGGGTGGAAAAATATGTAGTTCTCTACTGAGATATATTGAAGTAGACGAATCTGGTCGGACTCATGTACTGGTCAATATAAGAATTTGAACATGGTTTACCTGTACCAATATCTTATTATGAAGGGATACTTTCGTTGTATTGATCACAAATTTAGAGAAGTTGACCAAGCATACATCGATTCCGATGGAGATTTTAGGAGAATGAAAAAGGTATTACGAAAACACGACACTGTACTTATACCAGATAAATACCGAGAAATAATGTTAAAGGCTAGCCGAAAAAATGAGGTTATTGATATGGCTCAACATTTTAGAAAGATCAGTGATCTACCATAAAAACTTAATCTAATTAACAGAAAAAGGATGAATTTAATGAAGTAGTAAGATTTAGGGTGGTGTAAAAGGATAAGAGTAGAAGAGTATGGTAATAGCACCTGACAATAGTGAAATTGAGAGACGAAATTGAAAGACGAATTCTGACGAAAAGAAAAAAATCTCCAGAAATTACTGAAATTTGCAAAATAAGAGTATCGGTATTTCTATAAACCTATCCTAGAAAATTAATAATATTTCATGTTCATTGTAATTCAAGTTTTATATTTAGCCTTTGTTTTGTTAATCTATAATTAAGATTTTGTTTAATACAACCTTTTTGTATAAATCAGATTTTTTTGATACATTTTACATTGGATGAAGGTGTTATGTACATTTTTTCTTCAATTTTGCGAAGAAGCCAATTTTTTCACGTACAATTTTCAGGTAAAACATTTATACTTCTTAGCAATAACCTAAATATAATGGCATTTGTTCAAACAAACGCCAAAATAGTTTATAAAAAAACTTTGACCTTAATGTATACAAAAGTTTAATTTTGCCGCGAAACACCTTCAGCCACTAGTGTCTTCAATTAAGATTTTGTTTAATACAGCCCTTTTGTATAAGTAACATTTTTTTTTGAAACATTTTATATTGGATGAAGTTGTTATATACATTTTTTCTTCCGTTTTGAGAAAAACGCAATTTTTTTACGTACAACTTTCAATTAAGAAGAATTTATGCTTCTTAGCAATAAACTAAACATGATGCCATTTGTGTCAAATAAACGCAAAAAAAGTTTTCATAAAAAACTTTGACCTTAATTAATTCAAAAGTTTAATTTTGCCGCGTAACACCTACATCAACTCGTGTCTTCAATTAAGATTTTGTTTAATACAGCACTTTTGTATAAATAATTTTTTTTTTTAAACATTTTACATTTGATGAAGTTGTTATATACATTTTTTCTTCCGTTTTGCGAAAAAGGCATTTTTTTACGTACAACTTTCAATTAAAAAGCATTTATGCTTCTTAGCAATAATCTAAACATGATGCCATTTGTGTCAAATAAACGCAAAAAAAGTTTACATAAAAAACTTTGACCTTAATTAATTCAAAAGTTTAATTTTGTCACGTAACACCTCCATCCACTAGTGTCTTCAATTACCTATATTTGCACAACCAACATTAATAGCCCACCTAGCTTCACTATTCATGAACATTAAAGTATAAACGATAATAAAATGTTCTTATTCAATCAAAAAGTATAATTTTACAACAAATACAGTCAAGTCATTAGAAATACAAAAAAATAGAAAAGCCGACAAAGTAAACCGCCGTTTCGGACTGATTCATTTTTACGCGGTTTCGCCAAACGAGACTGGGCGTGAACTTGGTTGTACGAGTGCGGTACATCATAATGACATTATTTTATTATCTCGACCATTTGTGGAACACGTACTGTCGCGTCTGCATCATTTCCTTCCGCCATTTGTTCAGCGAAGGACAACTGCACCGATGCAAAAATTAGGTTGGTCGTACTGTTTAAATTAATTTATCGCTTAAACTGTATCTGTAACTGTAACACGAGAGTGCTCTGACAGACTCATTAAGAAAGAGTTAATTTATTACTTTTTTTATATTGTGATTATTTTTAAGATACACCTCTAACTAAATTTAAATATCAGCGAAAGAAAAATGAAAAGAGAAAAATCGTATCATTAGTGGACAAATTAACTCGATCTCACTTATTATAACTTCCCATCATTTATGATTAGTTCACACTGGTCACCTTTTCACGGTATTTAAGAAGACAACATAATCTTAGAAAGCAGCAGTGAACAATATAGTCGTTAAATAGCCATGAGACATTGATTTCTTTGTTATTTTTAATTGCAAAAAATGCCGTTGAAGTAATAAAAGGTAAAAAAATATTTGCGACTCTATTGTGAGTAACAACGGTTTAGTAATAGGTGTTAATCGGATAATAATGTCGATTTTTTCGCAAAATGTTAGGGTTTATTTCCATAACAAAATAAATTACCTTAATAATCAAAGTATTGACCATCGTTAGATTCTCCTATATTTTTGTCCAAGAAAGGATACTGCACCAAAAGAACTTTTGTTTTTTTGAGGCCAACCATTCATTAATCCAAATTTTCACTTCTTTGTAAGAATGTAAGTATTGTTCTAAAAGTCCATACTATCATCGATCGAAATAAGTGGTAGTCCGAAGGGGCTAAGTCCGGTGAATACAGTGGGTGAGATAGGATGTCCCATTTAATCTTTGAAGATATAATAAAAAACAATCAGCGACGCAGGATCATTTTTCACTATGACAACGCGAACTTTTATACATCGGATCGAACAACTTAATATTTGACCGGTCAAAACATCGAATTGATGGGCCATCCCCGTACAGTCCTGATTTGGCATCCAATGAATTATTTTTGTTGCCGTTTGTGAAGAATAAATTACGTGGTCAACGATTTTCGACGCAAGAAGAAGCGGTTGGTGCGTTCAAAATGTATGTTTTGGAGATACCTCAATCGGAATGGAAAAATTGCTACGAAAATTGGTTCAAACCTGTACAAAAGTATATCGATCATCGCGGAGAATATTCTGAAAAACAATAAAACTATTTTCAACGATAAATATTTGTTTTTATATATTATTTCGGATACATAAATAGCAACCATCGTATATTGCGCACTGGTTGTGATGTTGTAGGCTGGCCTGGGTCTACCCCTGATTTTTTTATCCAAATAGATCCACTTTTTATCACCTGTCACAATTCGATGCAAAAACCTTTTCTTTTCTGCTCTTCTCGCTCGTTCCGTTTTTCGCCTTTCAAAGTATCTTTCCTTCAGATGGAACCAATTTTCCTTTTTTCTGGATCTTTCCCAATGCATGTAGGCGTTCGGAAATGGTGAATTGAGCAACATTCAATGCGTTTGCCAATTGTTTCAACGTATGAGTTGAGTCTTCATCCAATAATGCTTGCAAATCTGCATCTTCAACCTTTTTCGGCTGTCCTGGACGCTCTTTGTCTTTTGTATCAAAATCATCACTTTAAAACATTTAAACCATCGTCCACAAGTTTTTTGGATTAGAGCATGTTTACTATAAGGTTTAACCAACAATCGATAACTTCAGCAGCTGTTCAAATTCAAGAAGAGTTCTTCAAATGAAAGAAAGTTATTAAACTTCCCCACAAAACGAACATCATTTTCTGCAAAAAACTATGTTTTTTACACAAAGACTATTAATAAAGCACTGGCTTTTGATGGGAAATATTTACTCTCCAAAACATCATAGCTGTCATTAGTCTCTAAGTCTAATTATATCAGTAAGCCATCTCTTAGCAAAATTGATATTATTAACCGAAACACCTATTACATACATATAAATATTAAAATAGTTCCTGACATGTGTAGTAGACAAAAAAAAGATTGAAGCTTTTAGTATAGGCATTAAAGGATAATTTAAAGTTATTATATATCGGAAAACAAAAAAAAATGCAAACCTAAAAAAACAAAATCAACCGTTGCATTAAATCATTTCAAACAACTCTGGCTATTACTTTTTTTTAATTTATTTTATTATGTTGTTATTACCTGGTAAAATTAAATTTTCTAATACTTATTTTTAAATTAAAAATACTTATATCATATCATAAGATTATCAACCACTGGACACATTGCAGAACTCTCTAAGAGTTAAATAAAAGAAAACTTAAATAAGCAGTATTTTATTTCAGATTTGGACAGATTTAATATATTGCTAAAGTAAAATAAAAAAAATATAGCAACAGTTATTCAGTTAGTTTAATATAAAATAAAAGATAATGTAAATTATTATGCAATTTAAACAGCTTTTCATTCTTTAACGGTTTATAAGTGTGCAGAAGTAGACTTTTAAATACTGAATGTTTTGGCGAATTCAACGACCTCATGAAACAGCAGTAAACACCATGAAAATCGGTTCTTAGAAGGAAGAAAATTGACGGTATCACATAGTCATGGTCCACATAAAAACTTTTAAATTAATCCATTAATATCTACTTCTCATAGTTTTGCTCTTCAGTATACTTTTCAAACTTAAATAATTTGATAAAGAATTCGTTTTTCAAACAAAACTATCTCAACTATACTTATGAAATACCTATTACAATTTACACCAATTAGGAAATGCAAAGATTGGCTGCAGAAAAAAAAGAAGTGTTATTTGCGATATAGAAGCACCCCAAGAGAAGAAATAGAAGTAAATACAGATAAACAATAAACATAGGTAACTCGGCAATTAGAAAAAGGCTGAAAAAATTTTAAAAAACCTGTGAACAAGTTCACCCAAAAAAATCTTTAATTGAGGTAGCCGATATTTAGCAGATAACTAACTAAAACTAACTAAAAAAATACCAATTTTTCACGTTAACGTTTCGGAGGGTCTTCTCCCACCGTTTACAAAAATAATCTAAAAAATAAATTATATTAATTTGTAATATATAAAGTAAAGAGTGGAAGTAAAAATAGTTTTTTGTGTATGTCAACGATACCTACATTGACAACCTAAACTGCCCTTCGGCCTAATAATACCATAAATGATGAAAGTGGGGAAATCCATTTTTCCGATAACTATATGTGCAATATAAATTTAAAAAGGGTGAACCATTCAAGTCTACCTGGTCATTTAGCAAAATACCCAATTTTTTTAAATTAATTTCTTGGTTCTCTTATAAATGTAGTTTTATAGATTTATTTTCATTATGTAACATTTAAAAAATGGATTTCCCCAATATTATTTCGGTAAAATAGATCGACGACTGATGTTTTATTCATAATAAGATAAATTGGGGAAAATGCTATAGGATTTAGTTACTTTGCCTATGTATGTTTCATAGATCTATCGAAGGCGTTTTGAAGGCAAAAAAAAATATAAATAAAGTCCAGCTATCTGATATATTAAATATTTTAAAAAAGAAACAAATCCCACCATCGATCATAAATACTGATCTCCATCGACAAAATAAAATGCATAACCTTTTACATAAGATGACCGTAAGATGCAAACTGGTGGTAGATGACAAACCAATTAAACAGCTGTTGATTTTTTGATACTTAGGAACTGACACATCAAAAGACAGACACATCTAAAAGTACAAGTTAACAAAACCCAGCAATATCAGGTTGCTTAAGAGTTATCTGGAGAAATAGTTATATACGCATTGAAGGTAAAACACGGATCTACAAAACTTGCGTAAGACCGGTACTAACCTATGATATCGAGACCCGAGCTGACAAAAAAAAAACCAAAAGAATTTAACGAAAAGCACAGTGAGAAACAGATAGCCGAGGCCGAGATATTAGCGAGACCACGAGGAGAGACACCGTGAACTAGCAGAACACACACTTTTTGCCCAAAATCGGTTCCGATTGCTTTTTTGAAGAGATTCAGACATGCAATTTATGATTTGAATAAGATTTCAGATAAATGGCCACCGTGAGTCTTTTTGCAGACACGGATCTGCTCACGCCAATTTTCGATGACCCTGGTGCACATTTTGGGTTGTATGGCGACTATGGCTTAACGAATCTTAGTTTTCAAGTCGCCAATACCCGCGGGTTTATTGCTATAAACCTGTGTTTTCACATGTCTCCAGAGAAAGTAATCCAAAGGAGTTAAATTGCATGATCTTGGTGGCCAAACGATGGGGTCATGGAGACAAAGGTCATCCCCATCGATTCCACCAAATTCCGGAAAAAATTCAGTATTGATGGTAATGGTGGCCTCTTTTTCATTTTTAATGAAATAAGGACCGATGACTCATCCGTGCTAAAATCCCAACTAAACTGTAACCTTCTTCAAAATCCATACCAAACTATGGCTTCAATTCTTGTGCTAGTACCATCTTATACGGATGCAAATCCAACCTCAAAATTCGCCAAGTTGTTATTGGCGATAGTCCTAACTTTTGCGAGTAGCGGGCAACCGAGAAGTTGTCATTTTCGGTTACACTTGTTTGAACGGTGGCAATATTCTTAACACTTCTGCCTTTTTGTCGCATAGGTACCACACTAGAGAGTAAACTCACTTTAAAATTTTCTAATAACACGATCAATAGCCTAGATGGATCTAAATTGCTCGTTGAGTAGCACGAGGAGACCGCGAATTTGCCTAATAAACTGGACAATTGCCAAACATTCTTCTAACGTGAAACTAACCATGAAACCTTTCGGAAAACAACTGACAAGACATGTCAAAATCGGTAAACGAACATGGCCGCCATAAGTTGTCCAAGTTCCATTATCGTTAAGGTTAGACCGTTTACATCTCAGGAACGTTATCAAAATTAAACAACCTTCGAAAGACGAACAGATCATTAGATCTCCTTAAAGAATAAGAAGAAGAAGAATTCATGAACCTTTATATCGACGTGGGGCCTGTGAGGCTGTGGCGGGTTGACAAGTTGTTAGGTTTACCCCTTCGCCGCGCAGGAGAGATCTGAGCTCGTTAGTAGCTGCGAATTTAGTTGCTCCGACGTCGTTGAGTGTGGTAGTAGTGCCGGCGAATACGATTTTGATAAGCTATGTCGATTTCAAATTAGGACGCGGCCTCTCAGGTCTGACGTCGGTACTTACGTTAATTTATTGTTTGAGCTACGGTAACTGCTAATTTCAAGAATGGATGTACGTGGGATGTCAGGAAGTAAATGCTGTTTACCTACAGATAAACTACGCCTTTCCAAAAGACCACGACGTCCTATAAATATTTTGGATCAAAATAACGTGGCTTTGATTGAGAGCCTGATTGCAGAAGATTCCAGCGGATCGGAATTAGATGGCGTCGGAGACGATTTTATTCCGGAAATCAGCGATCATCATACAGGTTCTAATACTGATATGTCTGACGCTGAGGCTACAATCCCTAACTCCCCTAACTCGGACGGAAAATATTTGCGAATCCTCGTCAGAAGATGAAGAGGAACGGCTTTCAAAGCTCAGTTATTTTAGGGGCAAAAATAAATATAAGTGGTCAACTCCTCCTAGCCAATCATCAGTTAGAATACCACAACAAAATATTATTTTGCAAGTACCCACTTCCAATTTGGCAGAAAATGACGGAAAGGATCCATACGATATATGTATGCCACTGTAGATGACATGCTGGTACCTTTCAGATTCATTTGAAGCCGTTCAGCCGTTCATTTTTGATGATTTACATGCCTAGTAAACTGGTGAAATATCGACTAAAAGTCATGTATTTGTGTGATGCTGAAAATGGATATTTTTATAGTCGTTATTTATATTGTGGCAAAGGTACGGACGAAGAAAACTTAACCGACGAAGAAAAAAAGTTATTGGTACCCACTCAAGCCGTGCTATGTTTAACGCAACCTTTACATGGCAGCAACAAAAATTTCACTTGCAACAATTGGTTTACCTCAATCCAACTAATTGATGCTTTGAAGCAGAGAGGACTCTGATATGTGTCGGCATTGTAAAAAAAAAATAAAAGAGAAGTTCTCCTGAATTTTTACCGGCTAAAACTAGATAAGAAGTTTCAACATTGTACGACTTTACAAAAGACATAACGCTAATTTCCCATGTACCTAGGAAAGACAAAGCTGTCATATTGGCTTCCTCGATGCATCATAGCGAAGGTATTGATATTGAATCAGGGAAGCCGGAAATAATATAATTCTAAAAGTTCAAAATAGACGAAATAGACAAGAAATGTTCGATATACACTACCGCCGCCGACCAAGGCCTATGACACTTTGTTATAGAATTTTAGACATAAGTTCAATCAATGCGCATATTTCACATGATGTGCATCTAAAACAAAAAACTGATCGTGGTGTGTTTATAAAACAATTAGCTCGACCACTAGTATTCGAGCACACAAAGAGAAATGTGTTCAACTTACGCTTGTGAGCTTCGTATGAGTTTAGCCAGAATACTCGGATCTGGTATGCCAAATACAGTTTGAGGTCAAGCCAACAAAGAAAAAACCAGAAAAATAAATGCACTTGTCCACCTAAACTAAATAGAAAATCCACATATCAGTGTTATTCTGGCAAAAAACATGTTTGTTTACAGTGCGCTAAACAAATGTGCCCTAATTGTGCGTAGTTTTCTTGTTGGATATATTTTATTCTAGATATAACCCTAAAGTTTAAGGAAAACTATTTTTCGTGGTTCCTAAGAAGTGATATTTTTTAATGATTTTTATTTCATTATTACTGTCTTTTTTTAGTTAAAAGACGGAGCTTTATTAAAAATTTAATAAAGTTGATTATTATTTTTATCTTTTCTTTCATTTGTAGATCCCAAATTATTCTATTTCTATAAAACTCAGTGTTATATATGCGCCCTCTTAAGCTCCACATCGGTACTTGTGTGACAAAAAATAACCACGTCGGTAGCTAAAGGTTAAGAATGATTAGTATGTAAAGAAAAACTAAAACACGTGAAATAACAATGTTGCAAAATAATGAATATGTAAAATTACCAGAAAATATATAAAGTCGCAAATCCTTTCAACTTATCCGATTCCAAACAATTCTCATCCGCTTCTCCTACTCCTAACAACATAATACAACCGTGCAATACGAAATGCACCAGGTCCTTCTTTGAAATGGTCGGCGTCGTACGTGCCTAATGTGCGCATTCGGAAAACAAAAGGCGTCATTTCTATGCAAAAATAGTCATTGAAAGCGATTTCAACATGCGACCGGTCGCTTTTGCGCAGGAATTTCCACAAAACAAACGTTCAAATATTTGCGAAGGAAACGATTGGGACGCGAGATGGGTGAAATGCGGCTCGATCGGTCTTTGATCGTATTATTGTTCGGTGTTTTGTTCAGAAAGAGGCGATAAGAAATGCCAGTACAAAAACGTATAAAAGTTTTTCTTGGGTTTCCATTTGAAAGCACCTGTGTGGACAAAAAACAAAAAGTTTCCTTAACAATAATGTATAAAAATACATTTTAAAAGTTTTTCTACTTTGAAAATGTATGCTTTCATTGGATTGTTAAAAGAGTCCATTCCGTTATTTATCATTAAATTTGGTGTACTAGTAATTATATAATTAATAAACTAGTAATTATTTTCTTCATAATAATTTTCTTCATTGCGGTAAGTACTTTCCTGATAATCGGGGTCCGGGATTCGAATCATGGTTCGGGTTTGGGTGCTTATGTGTACATTAATTTACATAAAATAGGTGGTTCCATCAAAGAAGGAGAACTCATCCATCATCAAGACACTTTAATGAGTATAGTTTTAAAGACATCAAATTAGCTCATAGAATACAATGTACGCTGAATGTCAAAATGTCAGAGACGCTTAAAAAAATATTCTTAAAAGACTCTTCAGGACTCTTCTTAAGTTGAACTGAATAACACTTTTCGAATCTTCAATATTTAAAAATTGTCTTGATTTGCTATAAATTTGTTTTGAAAGCATCCCCTAGACATTGTCGATTATTAAACTTGGAGAGACAGCAGGCCAGTCCAATTTTGCATTATTATTTTGCTCGAAATAAAAACTAAGAAAACTAGATGGAGATGATAGAAAAAGATAATAAGAATAACATAAAATTATACAGATATATCAAAAGACAAAATGCGAAAAGAAATACAACAAACGTAAGTAGCACCGAATGGGCGAATCATTTTAAGAAAATATTAACAGATTACAGATAACATAATGGTGACGGAAAAGGAAAATGATGAAAACCTGGAAGGCTGATATAGAAGAAGAAGTGGATATACCCACAGAAGAAGAATTTAATGACATAATAACTTAATTTAAATTAAATAGAGCAGGTGGATTAGATAATATGGTCAATGAAATGATAAGATACGGGGGAGAAACCTTAGAAAGAAGGATATTTAAGCTGATAACCCATATCTGGGAAAAAGAAAAAATGCCTAATGAGTGGAAATAATGGATACTAATGCTAATTTATAAGAAGGGAGATCCAAAAGACTATGCAAATTAGAGAGGAATTGCCTTACTTAGTGTATATAAGATACTGACCAAGATAATTAATAACAGATTAATGAGGTATACAGAAGAAAAAATTGGAGACTGTCAATATGGCTTTAGGAGAGGCAGATCAACCATAGAGGTGGTGCAGCATATAGTAAAGCAAATTATCGAAAAATCTGAAGAATATAATATGGAATGGAATTGCAAATTGTATATATTGATTTCAAACAAGCTTTCGATAGTCTGAAACGGGAACAAGTAATAAAAGCTATAAAGGTCATGAAAATACCGACTAAATTAATAATACTAACAGAGGATTTTGAGATTAATTTAGGAGTGAGACAAGGAGATGGTCTATCAACAACATTGTTTATTTTAACACTGGATGCAGTAATCAAAGAATGCAATTTCACGGGAACAATCTTCAATAAAGCGGAACAAGCAGTTGCATACACAGACGATCTTACTGTGCTAGCTAGAGGCAGAATAAGCCTGGAAGAAGCAATTCAAAAATTTGGACACGAAGCAAAGAAAAGCGGCCTCACAATAAATCAAGAAAAAAGCAAATATATGGAAATGAGAAAAGAAAATGGAAGAGTTACAACCAAATCAGTAAAAATACGAAATTACATATTTGAAATAGTGGAAAACTAAATTTTTGGGAATAATAATAAATAGCAAAAGCGACAGAAACTTAGAGATTGATCACACAGTACAGGCGTGACACAGAGCGTATTATAAATTTAAAAGTATTATGAAAAGCAAAAACATAAATGTAAATACAAAAATGAACGTATATAAAGTAGCTATTAGACCGGTGGTGACTTATGGTGCGGAGATAATGAATTTAACAAACCTGGAATAGGAAAAGTTACGAATATTCGAAAGAAAAATAGTAAGAAGAATATATGGATTAAAGAAAGTTGCAGAAGATGAATACAGAAGGTTAATGAATTTTGAAATAAAAACCCTCCGGTAGTAAATAGCTTTCCCATGTTAAATCGGGGCTCTGCCTTGGGTGACCGTTTTTCCCTTGACCCCAAATATATTTATGGAGAATAAAATACGTAATAATATTATACAAGGCGGTAGGGTTTTACGGACAAAAAACCCTTCGGAACCGTCGTGAGTATTTGTCCGGGGTTGGTGAATCTGGAGCGAGTGGCGGCTCCCTACTCTATGGCACCACAAGAATGGCAACGAAAGAAGCGGTCGCACATAAATTAGATCATCTAAGTCTAGCAACACCAAAGACTTCACAAAAAAAGTCAACAGAAAGCGAAAATTAATAATGGAGTAAAAGATCGAAATTCCCCGGTACTTGCTGGCTCGTCCCCAATAAGGAGGGCTGCCACTAGGACCAAACGCACTCCACGTATCAGATGGACACGTAAAATGAATATTGATCTAATGCGTGTCTATTATTACGTAAACCAGTGCGGAAATAACCCGCTACCTGGATGGAGGCATGCACTTCACCAAGAATATAAAAAGAGGTTCCCAGAGAAACTCAACTGTCGGAGCAAAACTTAGCCGACCGTAAAAATTTAATTCTAAGAAAAAACTTTCTAAGCGAATCGGAATTAATGAACATGAAGAGGGAAATTGGCAATGAACTACATCAAAACATTACATATCAACAAAATCAAGAAGATATTGTAGGCGTTCTTAACTCGAATACAGAGGAGCAACAAGTAGAAAAAACTCGAAATGAAGAATCAGTCTCGCAACGAAACTTTTCTAACATACGAGAGAGATTTTACAGTAATTTGACTAGTTTTGCTGGCTCAAATCCATTCAATAGACCAAATATTGCAAAATCACGTATTACCCTAATGCAGATTAACAGAGTTTTGGAATCACATCTATCTGGGATAATAAATCTAAGCGATATACATCTTCCATTATATTGTGCAGCAGTGACTGCCATCCAAATTTTAAGCCAAAAGACTTACACCCATAATGCGGCTGGGCGCAGTATTCAGAAAAATACACTTATCTCAAAAACGCGTCTTGAAAACAATATCAATGATTTTCGGAGGAAAGTTGACATTATCTCAGAGTATATTTCTGGTAATCAGTCAAATAAAATAGCGAGAAAAGCTAAAATAATTCCCAATAAATCTGGCATTGACTTCGATGATTCGAACCTGACAGAAAAATTGTTAGATCTAAAAGATCGATTTAGGCAGAAAGCTAAATCGAAAGGGGCCAGACTAGCAGGATAGAATGAACTAGCGAAAACATTAAAATTCAGTATTTGCAAATAGTCAAATGAAATTTTATAGAGAACTCGAAGCAGAATGTAATAGCAAGTCAGAACTTAAGAATATGAATGTGTCTTCCTTTGCGAAATATTGGAGATCGGTTTGGAAAAAAACAGGCGGCTACGAAAAATTGGCTCTTTGCGTTAAAACCATTCAAGAGCAGACAAGTGCTCTCCCGATATGGAGTGTAACGATTTCACAGCGATTGACATTTGCACTGCTGTCAGGAAGACTAGCAACTGGAAGGCGCCTGGACCAGATGGATTGCATAACTTCTGGATTAAAAGCTTTACAGCAGCCTATCCAGTACTTGCAAATGCATTTAAAGAGGTTTTAATAAATCCAGATACTTTCTCCAACTTCCTAATGAAGGGCAATATATACCTACTGTTCAAAAAAAGAGATGTTAGACAATCCAATAACTATAGATCAATCACATGTCTGTCAGTATTATATAAATTGCTTCTCAGCCCTACTCAATGAAAAAATCCACTAGCATTGTGATAAAAACAACATTTTTGAAGAAGAACAGAAAGGATGTATAAGAGCAAGTATGGGCTGCATGGAACAGTTGACGATCGATGCTGTAGTTCTTGAGCAAGCGCGAAAAAGAAAACACAACTTAAATATATGCTACATAGACTACAAGAAAACATTTGATAGTATCCCTCACGATTAGTTGGTTGAAGTTCTGAATATCTATAAAATTAGCCCCTAGATTATTAATTCTTTAAAGGGTCTCCTGGGGAAGTGGAAAACAAATCATTTTGTCGATCAACAATACATTACTACTACAAATATAGAGAAAGGAATTTTTCCGGGAGATTCCCTTTCTCCAATTTGGTTCTGTCTAGCCTTGAACCCTTTGTCCACACCACTAAACAACAGCAATATTGGATATAAACTTAATATGATGAATCCAAGAAAGCTCTCCCATCTACTATATATGGATGACCTTAAATTATATGGAGAAACTAGAGAAAAATTAAACTCCTTGATAAAAACGGTCGAAACATTTAATAGGGATATCAGAATGTTATTCGGATTGGACAAATGTTCTACCATTAGCATACAAAAGGAAGAGGTTCAGAGTCAACATTCAACATTCTGTAACATACAATTGGCACCAGAAGAATCCTACAAATATTTAGAAATATCCCAAAAACTTGATCATAACCAGTTAAAGAAAGACTTTTCACTCTATATCAAAGAAGACTTAGACCTCATTAGAGCAATCAATGGTTGGGCAGTGCCAACCCTGATATATGCTTTTGGCATTGTTAAATGGTCAGAAACTGACCTTGTGGAACTGCATCCAAACTCATCTGCGAAAAGGCTATACATCCCAAGAAAGTTGGGAGGTAGAGGCCTCGTGAATGCAAAAAATATCTGTTTCAATCAAGAAAATAAAATAAGAAAATACTTCATTGATTCAAACAGTGCGCTAATAAAATTAGTTGCAAATGAGGACCGGGGTTTCACCCCATTAAACCTAAATAAACGAAACCGTATTGATTACAGAACAACACTTACGGATTGCGCTCGAGAATGGAAAGGACAAACATTACATGGAAGGCATCCTAGGTCAGTCGAAGATGACACCATTGACGAACAATTTTCTCTGAAGTGGTTGACCGATGGGCTGTTGTGCCCAGAAACAGAAGGTTTGGCGATATCTATTCAAGATAGGATAACAAGAACAAAGAACTATGAGAAGCACATACTGCATTTGAACGTAGTCGATAAGTACAGGAAATGCGATACTTTGGGGGAAACAATTGAGCACGTTATTGATGGTTGCCCGGCCCTTGCTCCTAATTTTTATTTAGGACAGCATAATCAGCTGGTAAAAATTATACATATACAGCAAATTGCAAAAAAACTATCGCTATTAGAAAGCGCACCTCCTCCATATTATAAGTACTCGCCTTTTCCTGTACTTGAATCATCCGATACCATTCTTTACTGGGACAGACCAATCATTACTGATCGAACGGTTGATTATAACAGGCGGGATATTGTTCTAATCAACAGAAAGGAGAAAAGGGCTTTTATAATTGACATCGCAGTGCCGCTTTCTCACAACATTAGAAAAACTGAGATGGCAAAATCCACAAAGTATGAAAATCTGGCATGCGACTTGAAGAATCAGTGGAAACTGAGTAAGGTAGATGTAGTGCCCTTCGTTATATCTGCCGAAGGTCTAATAAGTAAGAGATTTTCCTTGAGAGAACCTTAAGAGCCTCACATTGTTTGTAAAGTATTACGGTAGGGTGAGAGGAGCTGCATTGCTTTTTCATCTTGGCATTAAAATATCAACCAGCATGAGCCAGGCAGAAGGATAAGCAGAATAATAATAATAGCCGCGCACCGTATTAGGCCAGACATTATATTGCTGGACAAAAAGAAGAAATTCAGTATTCCTAAATAACATAGCTGTTCCCAACACACATAACATTGAAAAGACCGCTGAAGAAAAAGTACAAAAATATACAGACCTCAAGCTAGAAATAAAGTGTATATGGAAGTTGTCTCAGGTCCATATTGTGCCATTAATAATTTCAACAACTGGCATTATATCAAAGAACCTGAAAAATAACATCAAATTTCTGGGACTAGAAGAAAACCTGTTTAAAATAATGCAGAGAGCAGTAATCTTAAATACCACTCGCATCGCCCGACAATTTTTGGAAGAATGAAGTTGTTTTGGCTACGGCCCGCACTTTATTCAAAATCCAGCTTAGCTGGGAAAAAAAGATAAAAATGATAATAATAATAATATAAAAATATAATATAAATAATATAATATAATATAAAAAATAATACAATAAAAAAAATATTATTTCTGAATTTGGAAATCTTCCACTCTGAACAAATGGCCCAGTTGCGTAAATACTTTAAAAGCAGTAACACATCCATTAATGCAGCACTGTGGAAATGTGATGTGAAGTGGTAAATATTATGTTCAACTATCTTACATGAATGTACTGATAAAACAAATTCATCAGAGCCTCGTGTGCCATAGTGATGAAAATCACCATTTTTCACGAATGCAACAAAATTTCGCCTAACAAAAATGATAACCTCCAAAATATACAGTGATCTATATCATCAGGTCAAAGTCCTGCATGGTTTAAAAATTGGTCGACATGTTGCCAATAGTGAAACCCAACCTAACATTCAAATTATCTTTTTTTGTATTTTGAATTTGTTGAAATAAACCCATTTTTATCACAGGTAACAATCGGTTTCATGAATCGAAAATTAATAGGGATTGTGTTTAGGAAGAGAGATTGTGTTTTTAAACATTTTAACCCGATGCGTGGCTTATAGCCGCGATAGTTCCACAGTTCTTTCGCACCATACTCAGATACTCCCAATTCCCCTGAAAGTTTGTTTGTTCTAGGAGCTGCAGTCACAGCTGATCTTAAAATATCAGCATAGAGAGAATGTGGATGATGTTATCTTCCTTTAACCTCAAGACTCCTGTTTCCTTGGCAGAACTTTTTGAACCAGAGCTAAACATTGCGGATTGATGCGACACCTTCCCCTTTTCCTTCGCAAATTTTTCGAACGATTACTCGTGGCCTTAATATCTCTTATTTCACTCATTTTCATGTTTTCGTTAAAATCTGAAGGAAAAATGTTTATTGTCGGAGAAAAAAATTGAAATTGGATTAAACCTCTGAGCAGTGAAGTGTTATCTTTAAATGACAAACAAAGAAAAAAATGCAAATACTTTTGTTATTGCCTGGTAATAAGATACTTTCAAAATATATACAGATATTTTAACCACACAGGTACACTGTATTAATGACCTCAGCATTATATGGGAAATTTTTTCATACTCAGACAATATGTTTATTAGACAGAAATCAATTTATTATTATGATGAATAGCTATTACGTCTATATTACCTTTAAACAACAACCATAATGTGGAAAGGTAATCAATCATTTTCATCTGTGTAAAAATAAGTTCGCACAGGTGTATTCTCATTTCTTACAGAAAAAAAAGGAAGATAAAGAAGGAAGGAAGAAGCGAACATAATTTGTCGTTACTGATTTAGTTTTTCTGTAATAAATTTAGGTAGTAATTTTTAAACTGGGACATGCGGACTAGTGTAAAATGATCATAAAACATAAAATTAATAGAGCAAGATCCCAGGGCTTCCAGACGTTACTTATTTTCTGAGAGATGAAATGTGTGGAGTAAAGTAGTATTAGTATCTGCTTTGAGTGTATGCATACCTGCTAGCTTGAGCGACGGCCAATTTACAGGTACCAAGTTCTAAAGGTACGTAAAAGCACTATTCACTTTTCTTAAAGTATCAGTATTCATTTTTATGTTTGTTACAAAGAATATTGTTAAAAATTAATAATCAATATAGCCTGACACTTCCCATCGGCGGTGACTTGTGCCAGAAAAAGTAATGTAATGTTTAACTGAGGTAGCCGATACTTGATGGAAATTCATTAAAAAAAACAAGATTAATAAAAAAAAACCAAGATTAATATCTAAATTTCCACTATATTTAAAACTTGTACGTATGACAATTGTTTCGACACACAGTGTCTTTTTCAAATGATTTGAAAAAGACGCTGTGTGTGGAAACAATTGTCATACGTACAAGTTTTAAATATAGAGTAAATTTAGATATTAATCTTGTTTTTTTTTATTTAATGTAATGTTACTTACATTCTCAGTCTTGATTTTTATATATGATACTCAGGGAACTATTTCAATACCTTCTGTAAGCAGCCAGACCAATCGTAAGGGACTAAACATCACCCAGACAAACACAAAGTGTCACTATGAGTACGCGCGCGAGCGTGTAAATTAAATGGTTTTATGGTTTTATGGTCTCATATTAAATGGTCTTCATCATTCTTAGTTTCTTATTCTGTAAAAACAAATGAACTAATTAAGATTGAAACAATTACAAGTTGATATAAATAATTTAAAGTGATAGTAGAATACCTGATTCTTTTTGAAGCGATTCACTTACAAAACCCAGTAATTGGTCCACATCGAACCAATTGAAACGATATTTATTATCTTCCAACATCCATCCATTATTTTCACAACTGAAAATACCAAGTTGCTTCATATGAGCATTATTCCAGAGACTAGCGATGTAATTAGTTTGCTGGAACTGCTGCTGCAAAAGCTCACTCTTGCGCCATGGTAAGTTTCTCGTATCAACGTTTTTAACATTTTTGCGATTAAACTCTATATTAACATCAGCAACCATGTAAGAGTTGATGAATAGTTGAAGTCTGGCAGCATCTACGTGAACTATTCCGGCCACGTTGTATACCTGACAATTAAATTTCTGTATTGTGTTAAATACATTTTGCTCTAGTTGCAAATCACTGAATGAGTCTAGATTTCCGAATCTCATAAATGCTTCCTGATACTCTTCATTTATTTTTAGTGTATTGAATTGCCTTTAGTTGCCTTTTCTGAAAAAAAGCAGAATTGTAATCGTATCCAGTGATTGCATGGAACCCTGGAAGGCAACGGCTTAACGAAGGTCCTAAATTTTCATCAACATATCTTCGTTAATTTCTGATGCCAGTTAATATCCACACGTGGAAGTAATCGTTTTTTAAATGACGCATATTTCCCAGCATAATTGTTGCAATATCGGTACCGGAACATCGAATAACAAAATTAACTTGAGCATCAATATTGCAGATATGATAAATAATTTTAGTGTCAGCTTCCTCACGATCAGGACAGGTTAGATTTTCATCAATATCAGACACTACTGTATTGTTAATGACGGTAAAAGAGTGACATTTCCTGAAATTCACAACCATATTTTTGTTGCCAATATATGATACCATCTCGGCAGTAGACCAGTGTAGTATAAAAAAATCAACGAGAGCCTGTTTAAAACGAATATTTTGCAATTCTTTTGCGAAATTAAACTGTCGAACTTCGATTGAACAAGCTTGATCGCTCAAACGGACGAATAATGATCTCGCGCTCATACTCAGCGACAGAGTATGTGTGTCTGGGTGATGTTTAGCCCCTTACGATTGGTCTGATTGCTTACAGAAGGTATTGAAATAGTTCCCTGAGTATCATATATAAAAATCAACACCGAGACTGTAAGTAATATTACATTGCTTTTTTGGGAGCTTTAAAGCGTCTGGCACAAGTTACTGCCGACGGAAAGTGTCTGGCAATATTGATTAATAATTTCTAACAAGATTCTTTGTAACAAACATAAAAATCAGCACTGAGACTTTAAGAAAAGTGAGTAGTGCTTTTACGTACCTTTAGCTCCTGGTGCCTGTAAATTGGCCGTCGGCCCAAGCTAACAGGTATGCATACACTCATAACATATACTAACACTACCTTATCCCACACATTTTATCATTTTTGCTATTGCTAACTTGCTAACTTCGATATAAATATTAGGTAAACAATTATTTGAAGAACATATTTTTTTTTCCTGCAATCGACTTATTTTAATTTATTTGCAATGGATTGGATGGCTTTCAAATATTAGCTAAAAAGATAACACCCAACATTATTTGGACGTATTGTGTGCTTCAAAGAGCAGCTCTTGTGTTAAAAAATAAAAGCGAAGAACTTAAGATTTTTCCAAACGTTACGAAAGTTATAAACTAGTTAGGTTATTTGCAAAGCTGTATAAAGATGTGAAAGCTAATTATACCTAACGGTTCCAACATCTCAAAGGGTGTTGGAACTGAAGGAAGAGATTGCAATTTTTCGTGATAATAATCATAATTAAGGGACTAATTTATATAGGAATGATAATTCTATAGCTAAACTTGCCGTTTTGATTGAAATTTTTGGAAAAATTGCATGTTTTGAATAAATAAATATAAAAACCACAAAAGCGTTCACTGAATCAAAAAGACAGAGTGAAAATATTAATAACAAAACCTGAGCTATGGAAATTATATTTACAAAAAAAAAATAGTTCTACATGTTTCCACTTGATTGAAGCAAACAAAAATCGAATTACTGAAGATGTTGATGGTGTGATAATGCACTTTTTCACATTATTTTAATTTTCCTGATTTGGCGAAGTTCGCCTGGATACAGAATCCATTTGTCGGTGAACAAAATGATGAATTTGAATTGACCGCCTTTGAAAAAAATTGATAAAATTATCATTCGATATTTCATTGAAACAAACATTTCACAGAGCCAAGGTTAGATTATTTTATAGGCGAGCGTGGTAACAGAAAGTTTGAAAACCACTGAATTAATAAAAAATAATGCGCCTATCTATTAAGTTGAATAATATCTACTAGACCTAATCTAGTCTACTAGTGCTAATATTTAGTAGGGCTAATATCTAAATAAGCCAAAGTAAAGCACTTTTCCAATTTCCTATCTTGAACATAATTTCAATCCCATCAGGAAAAGCTCTCAGGTAATCGCTTCAATATAAAATAACAGAAGCATTATGTCTACAAGAAATGACTGGGACCAACTCCAAACTATGATGGATTGATCAAACCTGGGAAGTCATATATATATATATATATATATATATATATATATATATATATATATATATATATATATATATATATATATATATATATATATATACATCCAAACTATTCGTCGATATTAGTCGACCCAGATATTAACAAGGCTAGTCCACCATAAGATTCAAACTTAAAACCAAACAACTAAAAACACAAAACATTAAACTAAATAACAGCTATAAGATACCAAATTAAAATGTAGAAGGGAGATACACTAAATGATAATAAGTACGCCGGGACAAGATAAGTTATAAATAAAATTTTTAATGACAACTAATAAATATTTAGTGAATATAACAGAGTATTTATGCTTGCAAAATATACAATTTAGGAAAACAATTTTTCATGTAATACTGTACCTAACCCTGTAGACAACAGGGGAGGTTAGTTTCAACTTACTAAATTTAATTCAAAAGGGTTAGACTTATTAACTTTCAAAAACAGTGGCAGCTCGTGAGGGAAGGCGTTGTGGCGTCGCCGCTCCAGCATTTACCGCAGTAAACAATTTTTCAGAACGAAACACCATATTTTATTTTCGTTCAGTTTCCTTCCTTAAACTCATTTTACGATATTATTAAAAATTAAAATCTCCAAATGTAGAAGAACGTCTGTCGACCCATCACATCAAATAATGCGGATAAAAATTCCATCTTCTCGCCACATTTACTACATCGTTGGTTGGGCGTTTACCTCCAGCGATCGTACGCCACGTCATGTTTTCTCGTCGTTGGCGTAACATGTTTTGTAAGTTGTCAGAATTCGAGGGTTTAACTGCTTTCTAAAACATGCGATTTGGACGTAGATTCCCTGCGACCGAGCGTATCGGTAATTTGTTTTAAACGCTGATTTAACAGGTACGGAGCGTTTGATATGTCTGGCGTCGCGTATTTCGTTCGTCTCGCCGAATACTTATTTTGATTTGGAATTTGCTACGTGTGTACACACTGAGTAGTACTTTTTTAAATAAAAAAATAAAAATAATCAACTTTTAATTACAAACATGAAGGTGTCTTATTTAAACAGTTAATAATGACTGATTTAAGTTTTTTAAGTTACAATAGACTGTTTTTATGGTTTACTGTTCGGAAATCGGTAAGTACCTACTTATTCATTGCATTAATCTACGCAACAAGCAACAGCCCATATATATATATATATATATATATATATATATATATATATATATATATATATATATATATATATATATATATATATAAAGGGGTTTTCAATAAGGGCGGGTCGATGTTGAAATGGAATAAAACAAGTTGTGTGTGAGGAATAAACAATTTTTTTTTTTAAGAGGCATGTATTTCATTACGTGTGGAATATAACGTCGTTCAAATGTCTGTCGTAGCTTCTCACGATGGCCTGGGTTATGTTGACTTTAAAGGCATCCGTCGATTGCGGCTTATTGGTATAGACCTGCGACTTCAGAAAACCCTACAAGAAAACGTCTAGCGGGTTTAAATCGCACGATCTGGGTGGTCAGTTCAGGCTACCTCTACTAGAGATAACCATACCCTCAAATTGTTCATGCAGAATGTCCATAGTGGTGTCTGCCATGTGGCACGTAGCTCCGTCCTGCTGGAAACACATGTCTGCATTCATATCGTTCAATAAGGTCCAAAAGAAATCATAGAACCAAAACAAATCAAAAAGTCATCATAGTTCTGTCGCGCTCGCCGTTGGTGAACCTCGTGTGGGTTGTCCTCGGATCGACATTTGCAAGGTATACCTTTTTTACGTAAAAAAGTAATAGTTTCATTAAAAATGCGAATACACACAAAGCGCAAAAAAGTTGTTTCAAACGGAGAAAAGTGTTGCAGACAGCGACCTCTAAAATAAACATATTTTCGAGAAATTGAAATTTATTATTTTAACAAACCCCTACTACTAAATTTCGTTCAAGAAATATACTATTTAAGAAAGTTATTGACGAAAATTGAAAATAAAATTATAACGTTAATAGCCTGTTTCTTGGTTACTATTAACTTTTGGACTAAGGTAAGCTGGGTTAAATCGCAATATTTTTACTCAAATACCTGCAGTTTTGCTGTGTACCATTAATTAACGTATATATATATATATATATATATATATATATATATATATATATATATATATAGAATTATATATATATATATATATATATATATATATATATATATATATATATATATATATATATATATATATATATATATATATATGTATATATAGAATTATATATATATATATATATATATATATATATATATATATATATATATATATATATATATATATATATATATATATATATATATATATATATATATATATATATATATATATATATATATATATATATATATATATATATATATATATATATATATATATATATATATATATATATATATATATATATATATATATATATAATTATATATATATTAGAATCGATATATGATGGAGCTACAGCCACAATTCACCTTGATGATCTTGAAGTGGGAATTAATATAGAACAAGGTGTACGGCAGGGTGACGCAATATCGCTTATTCTTTTCTCGACTGGCCTTGAAGAAGTATTCCGTAAACTGGATTGGGAACAGGATGGGGTAAAGATCAATGGTGCAAACTTAAACCATCTTAGATTTGCAGATGATATTATTCTCATTTCACAAGACCCAGAGGAGCTGCAAAGACGCATACAAGAACTGCAAAGGGCTGGCGAACCATTTGGCTTGAAAATAAACCTGAAAAAGAGTCAGGTTATGTTCAATAACTTCGCTCAGGACAGAAGAATTTCAGTTTTAGGAAGGGATTTAGAGATTGTGGATAGCTTTGTATATCTTGGGCAGAGGATTTCCATGGAGGGGAATACCGCCCGAGAGGTGGAACGGCGTGTTAAATAAACGGCTGGCAGGCATTTGGTAGGCTCAACATAGTGTTTAAGAGCAGACTCCCACTTTGCCTGAAAAGAAAAGTATTCGATCAGTGCGTTCTACCCGTTCTGACATACGGAAGTGAAACCTGGACACTCACATCGCAATCAATTCAAAAACTTCGGGTGGCACAGAGGGGAATGGAAAGATGTATGCTTGGCATTACAAGACGAGACAGAAAGTCCTGCGCATGGATCAGGGAACAAACAAAAGTCTGTGACATCATTGGAAGAGTAAAACAGTTGAAATGGAGATGGGCAGGCCATATAGCGAGGCGATGGGACGACAGATGGACCAAGGCAATCCTGGAGTGGATACCGCTTGATCGCAAACGTCCGCGAAGAAGACCTAAAGCACGATGGACTGATGACATCGTTAAGTATATTGGACCCGAGTGGCAGAGGAAAGCCCAGGACCGTGAAGGTTGGAAGCATGCTGAAGAGGCCTTCATCCTGCAGTGGATCGATACGGGCTGATGATGATGATGATGATGATGATATATATATATATATATATATATATATATATATATATATATATATATATTCACATAATCCTCAGCAATGTCTTGGCATAGATTTAACACGTTTTATATGGATATATTAAATAAATATTAGATTGTAAAAATATGTCGTCTCCTTTGTTTCCCCACCACCGACTCGCCGTAACAAAAAAACTGTACGTGTTACAATAATTAGCTTATTATTTTAGGATTTAGTACTATAAAATACCTTAAAAAACTTAAAATTTGTTGATCTGTATAATTTATTTCCTCCAAATGAAAATCCAAAGTAAATCTTATATATTTATTATGAATGCAATTAAACCATCAACATGTGTACTTGCTAAAGTTTAGCTAAGAATTATGTATACCAAAAACAACAAAAAAGAGAGTCCGTTCAAGAAAAACGAATAAAAAATGGATAATCGTATTGTACACGAGACTTTGGATGATTATCTCTGTCGTTATAAAAAAATCTTGATCTAAGTATCAGTACCAGAACCATAAGACGACGTTTACAACAAAAATCTATATGATAGACTATCCAGGAGAGTTCCGTTTCTAAATAAACAGAATAAAAAGCAGCAATTAAAATCAGCAAAAATAACTGTAGGGAAAATGTCTAATGTAACTGGAAATATATTCTTTTAGGCATGATTAATTTATTTGGTTCTGATGGTAAATTGCATAAGAGAAAAGTTATTAATGAAGAATTCGATTCACCTAACACTTTGGGTACAGTGAAGCATGATGGTGGTGGTAACATCAAAGTATGGGACTATTTTTCATAGGTCCAATAGTTTGGATAAATAAAAATATGACAAAAGAAATTTACTTAGGAATCCTAGAAACAATTTTACTACCTTACTCTGAAGATAATATGCCTTTACAGTGGGTCTATCAATAAGACAATGATCTCAAACATAAGGCTCATGTGATAAAGCAGTGGTTCGATAGGAAACATAATGAATTGTTAGAATTGTTAGGCCTACACATTTCTCGAACTAAATCTAAATCTATTAAAAATTACACTTATTTTTTTGACCACGTATTTTTTCTAAAATATCTCATATACCGAGTTGCTTATTGTGTATGAAAACGGTCAAATATCTCGAGGACGTTTTGAGATTTCTTAATGAAATTTTGTATTGCGTATTTAAAGTTCAGTACTTGAATTTGACATCGTTGGAAAGGACATTTTTTATGAATTCGACGATGACACAGTAAGAATATATATATTTTTTTAAATTGATTTTAAAAAATGGTTAAAATGTATTTCGGTCTATTTTAGGGTAAATATTATTTTCAATGAGTAGCCCGTGAAACTATGGATGACATATGAAGTATTTGACCACAATTGATAACTGTTAACGTCAATTTGTGAAATTTCTTTCAATTTTTATGTATTTAACTGAAAGAGAAAGAATTGAAATACTAACAATTGTTGGATACGGTGACAGAAAACGCACATATGCCGAAGTTTGTCGAGTATTTAATAAAGAACACCTGAATGAAAACATCACTAAGGGCCGGTTCTACAATGCAAGAATATACCAGGTATAAGCTATAGTTGGAATAAAATTTGAAACGCATTGTAGAAGCGGCCCTTAGAACCGGACAGAACGGGCGTTTCAAATTTCATTCCAAGTATAGCTTAAACCTGATATATTATTGCATTGTAGAACCGGCTCTAAGTCAACAGTTTCAAAAACGGCTAAAATTTTCAATGATACAGGCAGCATTAGAGGTCGTCCAAAATTAGGAAGACAAAAAACAAAAACTAATGACGAAAAATCGTTGAATGTTTTAATTGATGTAGTAGACAATGGTTAGATTTCCGTACAACAATTAGCTTTAAATTATAACATGTGTAGACGCTCAATCCAAAAAATATATAAAAAAGATGTTTATCCTTACAAAATACAATTGCTACAAAAATTAAGTGAAGTTGATTTTGATCGAAGAATTGAGTTTTGCGAAGTTACGATGGAAAAAATAAATACCAATCCAAAATGTTGTTTCAAATATTGTTTTCGCGGATAAAGCAACATTCTGTTTAAATGGCCATGTTAACAGGCACTACTGTAGATGTACTGGGCTAATACTAGTTCTCGCTGGATGGAGCAGATTCATACACAGTATCCTCAAAAGTTAGATTTTTGGATGGGATTTACTGGCAAGAATACTATAGGACCTTTTTTCATTGATGGCAACTGAACGGCAAATAAGTATTGCGATCTATTCGAAGACAATATAATCCCTGAACTTTTGCGTCTGCTTCCAAACTTAATTAAACAAAACAAGGAAATATGGTTACAGCAGTATGGTGCACCAGCACACTATGACACTAGTGTTATAAATTTTCTTAGCACTATTTATGTTAATGGTGGACACTTTGAACATATTTTATAAATAGTCCTTTAATTAAAAAAAATATAATTTTGATATTGTTTTTTTTTTGATATGATATTGACAAAAGAGACCAAGCACTATTTTTGTCATTTTTTTAAATTTATTTTGAAAAAAATGCCATCTAATATTTACCTCGTTTAATTAAAAATAAAAATGCTATTTGCAGCAATGCCAACTTCAAGTACTGTTGTTATTAAAAACTATCAAGTTAGCTTTGGATATCAAATACGCGACTACAAAAAATATCAGAATATACTCAGAAAGTGGCAAATATTTCCTGATGTTTATGTTCAAAATTTCATTAAGAAATCACAAAGTGCTTGAGAGATATTCGCCCGTTTTCATTCATAATAGCGACCCTGTGATCTCTGACTTCTTAAGGAGGATATTTTAAGTTACAAAAAAATCCATTCCATAATATTAAATTGAAGTATATAAATTTAAAATTCAAAAACTTACAATGTTTTAAACAATCCAAAATATAATTCGTCACATAGTTTAAATAAAATTACACAAACATTGTACTAAGCACATTGACAAACGTTTACACCGGGAAGGTATAGTTAAACTGTAGCTACAATCTTTAAATCGGGCTTATCAATAAATATAAAAATTCTTTTCTTTTTTTAGCATATCTGCACTATAAATACATTAGTGGCCGAAACACGAACATCAAAAATAAGCACCGTACCATTTGTAAATAATATTTTGTTTCTAAAATATTAGAATAAATTGGGCTAAGTTTATATAGGCACGACCTGACATTAACTGCGTTTTTCTCCTTAGTGATATGGACCATTTCTAAGAACATACGTTTTGTAAACTTAATTTCGGTCTTAAAACTTTTTACATTCTTGTAATTTAAATTATGTCCGGTTTGATGATTATGGATAGCCAATGCACATGATTTTTTTTTCTGTTGTTCGCTGTTTTAAACTATGTGATGCTTAGCCAAAATAAAAACACCCCGCATTCACTGCCATTAATATTTGAAAACAATTTCGGACAAATATCTGACAACGCGCATTTTGTCAATCCGATTTCCGACTTTTTGAAGCGATTGGGATCTTATGTCATCAAATGACCAAATTTTGTTGGCTTCCAAGGCATTAGTAGTTGTTAGTTTATCGGCATAGACCAAAGATTTAACATAACTCAAAAGAAAATAAAGGCGTTAAATTACATGACTTTAGTGGCCAATTAACAGTGTAACAAATGTGGAGCTGTCCTCTTGAAACCACATCTCCTCTAGATTAA
Source organism: Cosmopolites sordidus (assembly GCA_031761425.1). Taxonomy (NCBI): domain Eukaryota; kingdom Metazoa; phylum Arthropoda; class Insecta; order Coleoptera; family Curculionidae; genus Cosmopolites; species Cosmopolites sordidus. The sequence goes on along the minus strand of JARFXV010000813.1, from coordinate 811,724 downwards.
TACCATTCAAATTCAGAATTAAATAATTATTGGTCATCGCTTTGTAATCATCCCCATTAACAAACCGATAAATTTTGATCTGCTTCAAGACTGCAAGCAATAGCGGCGATATTTATTTAGGAACGCACAGTTCTTTGCCTTGTTTTTGTTTCAATATCAAGCTGCCTGAAATGGTTTCGGAATTTGTTGATAATTTACCGAATACATCACATACAGACCACTTATTTGGAGGACATATTTCGACAACTTGCATGAGTTGCTCTGATATTAAACATATATTCCATAATGATTTGCCAGAGATCTGATGTACCATGATGATTTGGCAGTAACTCTATTGGAATTTCGAACACACAAAAAACATCTCATCTTTATTTTTGTAAACAAATAGCCGGTTTATTCAAATCTGTACTTGGATAGCCGGCCGGGGTGGTCTGATGAGTTAGTCGCCTGCCTGGCAATCCAAAGGTAGCTGGTTCGATTCCAGCGCTCGGATGGGTGTTTTTCTTTAATTCTTCTCTCCGTCTTACTTCCTATCCTATACACACACTTATATACATTCACATCACATACACACACGCCCACACATATTCACACCTAAATGTTTGTGATTGTTTCTAGGCAAAAGTGTAAAATCCGACAACGAATTACCCCTCAGTCACGCCAGTTAAAGACTGGATAAGGCTGGATACCTTCTGAGAAGTGTTCTTCGTTGGTAGAACAGGGTGTCCCAATAATGCGATATCAGTTGATATCTTGATAATGGCTGGATATAGAGAAAAACTTCAAATATAAGAGTTGTACAACTAAATAGGCTTCATAATATAAAATCAATTTTATTAATATATTATGTCTCCCAAACCGTGTCGGAGTGTAGTTTTGTTTTTTCTTATTGAATACCCTGTACATACATCCATCATTGCATTATGTTATTGTTTCTAAACATATTTCGTGAAACATGTATTTCCTAAACTCAATGGTTTAACCGATATCCACCATTTTGTAAAAAAATATCGGAGTTGTAGACTCTATTTTGCAGTATCATATATCATTTATTTTTTGATATAGGATTATAATTTTTGGTAGGAATATTAGTGAAACTATGACTTAACTTTTAATGCAAACAAAAAATATTTTATACAGGGTGTACGGGATAACTGAGATAAATTAAAACAATTCAAAACATCATATCTCGGATTTTTTAAATGGAATGTGTACTATTTTTCATTTTACGATATCCATAAAACAAAATACTTACATAGATTTCTATATTTTTCCGTATTTTGTTTTTAATGGAATTTACCTTAGGCTTTATTATTATTATTCATGTATGAGCCCTGTGGAACCACGCGAATTACAGTTAGAGGTTTTTGTTGTTGCTTGCCTTCCTTTGCGCCCATACTGATTTCATTCTTTCACTATGACCTATTTTCCTTTGGTCAGACCAAGTTGTTCCGGTCTTCCTACATTTTTCTCTCTGGCGAATCTCCCAAACATTAACCTTCTGTCTGAAACAGCCTCTATTCTGAATGTCACTTTGTGTAGTATTTCCTGATCTTAGGTCCTCTTTAATTCCAGCAATCCATTTAATTGTTTCTATTTTAGCTCTACTCCTATTATCATAAAATTCAACTATTTGTCTAGTTAGCCTACTCGGATTCATTAATTTTATGTGCCCGTAAAACTTCAGTCTTCTTTTTCTCATATCGCTATGTATATATGTGTATTGTATGATTTCTTGATTTTCTCGAAGTCGGTATGTTGTGCTATTTATGGACCTAAGATTTTTCTTATGATTTTCTTTCTTTCTTTTCAATCTCCTCGATGTCTTTCTTTTTATTCAAAATGAGCGTTTCTGCGCCATATAGACATTCTGGCTTAATAACTGTGTTGTAATGTCCAAGTTTTGTGTTTTCAGGTATGCCTTTTTTGTTGTAAATATTTTGTGTAAGTCTCAATACAGTTTCCATTTTTTGACATCTACCCTTATTGCCCGCTTTTTCCAACCCGTTTTCCATTATTACTTCGACCAGATATTTAAATTGAGAGACTCGTCTTATGTTACCATATCTTGTTTTTAGAAATGATGTTCTTAGTCTGTTGCAAGTCATGTATTGTGTCTTTTCAAAGGAAATTTGGAGTCCTACCTTTTCTGCTGTTTCTTTTAGGATTTTAATCTGTTTTTGTGCTGTTAATATATCTTGAGCTAAAATTGCTAGATCATCAGCAAACACCAGACAATCTATTTTGATGTTGGTTCTCCCCAGTTTAATGGGCTGGTCAATATTCAGGGCCGTTTTTTTTACACGCCACTCCTGTATTACTTTTTCTAAAACACAGTTAAATAAGAGTAGCGAGAGTCCATCCCCATCCAGTTTTAATTTCGGAAGGCTCTGAGATGTGACCCATGAATTTAGCTTTTGATCTTGTGTTACTTAGTGTGGTTTTAATATTTGCCAGCGTTTTCAGATCTAGTCCTTGTTCTTTCAAAATTTGGAATAAAAATTCGCGGTCAATAGAATCATATGCTTTTTTGAAATCCACAAATGTAGAAACGAGATTTTTATTGTATAGTTTTTGATGTCTTAGGATCCACTTTAGATTCAGGAACTGTTCGGGGTAGGATCTGCCCGGTCGAAAACCTGCTTGATATTCACCAATTTTAGATTCTAACTGTCCCTGTGCTCTATCTATCTAGTAGACAATGAGATAGAATTTTGTAACAAACTGGGAGAAGAGATATCCTTCTCTAGTTGTTTACATCCATTCTATTTCATTTCTTATGTAGTGGATGGATTAGAGCATCTTTCCAATCGTCCGGAATCTGTTCGATTCGCCAAACTTCTTGTAGAATTTTGGTTATTTCCTTGATTGTACCTGGACCAGCGGATTTTAAAAGTTCAGCAGTGATTCCATCTTCAGCAGAAGCTTTAATATTTTTAAATCGCTTGATTTGCTTAATTATTTCATCTCATTTCGTGGTAATGAATCTGGGTTTGTTTGTTTAGGGTTTGGTGTTGGTAATCTGCTTAAGGGTTAGACTGACAGTTTAATGGTTGTCCAAAATATTTGGCAAATTCTTTGCAATGACTTGGTTGTTTAGAGCTAATTGTCCCTTTTCTATTCTGAAGCAAAAACTTTGGAGTTGATAGCATGTTAATTTAGTTTTAAATGTTTTGTAAAATGTTCGAGTGTTATTTTTTGGAAATATTTTTCTATTTCATTAAGTTGATTGTTTTCATATTTTCTGTTAGTTTGTCTAATTAGCTTCGTTTGTTTATTTTTTAATGTTTCTTTTCTTACTTCCAAAAAGATGTTATAGTTTATATCTGTTTTTTGACTGTTCCTCTCTTTCAATGCTTTACTTCGGCTTAATACTGCTTGTTAGCAAACTTCATCCCACCACGGATGTTTTCGTAAAGGGACCAACTTTTTACTGACTGTTTTAATATTTTTTTTGTTCAGTTCTTGCCAATTCTGTGCTGGTTGTTTATCAAGCTCTTCTGTTAGGGTTGGTTTTATTTTCGTGGGGACAAACTTTGGGATTAGTAGTTTCTTTTGAATAAGATTTCGAGGTTTTAAGCTAAGGTTAATTCTAGCCAAGTAGTGATCCGTGTCTATGTTAGCTTCTTTCCTAACTTGAACATTCAAAATCTCTTTTAATTGGGGTACGAAATGGCAACATGGTCAAATTGAAATTCACCTATGTACGTGTTTAGGCATCTCCAGGTCTTTTAATTTGTTATTTTCTTCTTAATTTGTTCTTGTTAATTTTCTTCATAATTGACATCTTCTTTCTTCTTGGATTGACATTATTTTTAGATTAAACTGTGAACATAGTTCAACCAATCTTTTGCCATTATGGTTGGTCCATTTATGAGCGGGAAAACTGCCAGCTATTTTTCTGTACTTTCTTTATTTTCTTAGTTGAGCGTTGAATTCACCCAATAGTATTTTTACATGGTTAGAAGGAATTTAGTTAGAAGGAAATAGTCTTTTCCAGAATTTCCCAGGACTTATTTATAAGTCCTATATATATATTTTTCAGAATTAAATTTATTTTCTTCGTTAACTGGGTGGTTGATGGTGCGTTGATTAAACTTGAAGAGATTTACATGGTTAGCGAAACGTGCGTCGAGCAGTTCAAAAAAGTGTTTTGGTGTTTAGTGGTAAATCTCTTCAAGTTTAGTGTTTCACACCAAAGGTTCCAATAGACGAATTGGTGCATTGATTATGTATAGTTTTTGTTAGCACACTTGAAGGAGGGATAGTGTCATAACTCGATTATTTACTGGCTGGACATTAGTTATAAAACCAAGAATGGTTTTTGAGATAGCGATAGCGAAGAAACTAAGATGTGGTGTGTTTTTGAGTATTCTTTTATCCGTTTTACTTTTAAAAAGTCTAAATAATATAGTTGTATTTATAATATAGTTGTACAACTTTGTCTTATACTTAATCTTTTTCTCTATAAAGCCAGACATTATCAACATATCAACCGATCATCAGCACGTGAGCATATTTCCAACCTTCCTCCTCTTCAGCATACTTCCAACCGTCGCTGTTCTGAGCTATGCCCTACCATTCGAGTCCAGTATACTTAACGATGCCAATGATGGAATACTTTCGTTTGTTCTCTGATCCATGTGCAGGGCTTTTTCTCCCGTCTTGTAATACCAAGCATACATCTTTCCATTCCCGATTGCGATGTGAGTGTCCAGGTTTCACTTCTGTATGCCACAATAGGTACGAAAAGAAAATTATTTCAGTACGTCCCGCCTATTATGACATACATTCATTGTATTCATCTGCAACTTACCTGCTGCCGTAATTTCGATAAATTTTTCTAATGAGATATTTTCGATAGAATTTTTAGTTAACGGATCAAAATATGCAATATGGTCTTAAATCATGCGAATAGAGGACACAGTATACTCAATATCAAAATATATACGTAGTCACCGCCAGACATATATTTGAAAAACATAAAAAATATCTTAACACCATTAATATAAATGTATGTTTTAAAACCAATAATTCTTTAGAAAAGAAATGAAAAAACTATAAACAAAAAAAGGGGAAAGTCAATAAATCAGGCGTCTACCAAATGAATTGTGGTTCGTGCAATACATTTTATATAGGACCAACAGGTAGATTATTTAAATTCACAATCGCAGAGCACAAGTTCAGGTATCTAAATAATAAAATGGAGTCAACATACGCAGAACACCTTATTAAAGAAAAACATACCTTTAATAATAATTTAGTAAAATCTTACACATGGAAAATAAGGGTTACAAACTCAATTTACGAGAATGTTTTTAAATAAACCGCCATAAATACACAGATGTACTACTTAACGACCAAATAGTCTTCAACTATTCTGCGATATTAAATATGCCGAAAGAAACAGTCTGAATAAGGGTTCTGGAAAATCCCAAAAAAAACATGTAAAATTACTTGATTACTGTAATATCTACTATTTATAAATTTAAGTCAACATTAGACAACTTTGTTTTATTTATACAATACACTGTGACAACTTAATATATTGTCAAAATTTTTTAATCTCCTTTTCCAAAGGAGAACTAAATGCATTCAAAAATTATTACTTAGACTACAAATTGCTACATTCTAAAACTCGACCAATTACCTGTAAGAAAGAAAAACGCATACTATTTGACCAACCCAATATAGAATTATTATGCTGTCTCGAATCGCCATTTTGCGGCAAATAAACGGGTCATCGACAATATTTCCAGAGGCTAATTAGAAAATAGCGTTCAGAACACGCAGCGATTCCATATCGTATCGTCACGCACAATTACAGGCACAATAGCCCCAGTACTGAGGCAGTACGTTAAAATATATTTTCTTTTGCGGAACTTACATGCAGAATTTACGTGCTTCACATAAACGCAACAGAGTCAAAAGCGAAAAAAACAAGATGATAAGATAAGAGCTATGGCCTTAAGAAATATCGTGGAATATTTAAAATGAAAAGAATATAAAAGATTATCAGGTCTGTTAGTACAATGATAGAAGTATACCATAGTGCTTCACTACCATCAGTTCATAAAACTTTATATGTTTCAAAATAAATCCAACATATTTGTATAATAAAATGCTAATGACTCCATTAATTTTTTTTGTAACATGCCATTATCTATAAATGCTTCTATATGGAAACTAATGGCTTTAACAAAAATGACTATAGAAAACACAATTCGCTTGGTTACAGTAAACGGCCAACGCCTTTTCAAATTCCTTCAATCCGCCTTATTCAAACGCCTTCAATCCAAAATCGGGCCTCAGAGCAACATACCCTTTGTCTCCCTATTTGTTTATATAGCGTTGGAAGCTGTGCTGAGAAGTCAGATACACCGAACAGGACTAATATATGATAAAAATTACCAATATTTAGCCTTCGCTGACGAATTGTAACACGAGAATAGGAAGAAATGCGAAATGTAACCCAAAGATTGATGAGAGAAGGAGGAAGGTTCGGTACGAGTAAACAAGAACAAAACGAAATATACGAAAATGATAATTAAAAAGGATGTAACATATGGAGAAAGGCTGAAAATTATAGTAGGGGAAGAAACATTCCATTTCGAAAGAGTTAATCGTGTTAATTACCATGGTTCAACCATCACAGACAAACATGAAATGGAAGCGGAGGCCAGGAGGCCAATGGAAGGAGAAGGCCAGAATAGCAAAGGAAAATAAATGAGTAGCGATATTGCAAATACTCTTGAGAAATAGGCATATATCTAGAAAAGCCAAAGTAACAGCTTATAAAACAGTTATGAGAAACGCAGTAACATAAGCCGCTGAGACCTAAAGTTTAACTTGAAGCAGTGAAAGAATGTTGGAGGTGTGGGAACGTAGAGTGCTAAGAAGAATATATGGGAGTGTGTCAAGAAGGAAAACAAGTGGAGGAGAAGAAGTGGATCAACGAAGAAATAGAAACGGTATTTGGAGAACCCACAATAACGCAGGCTATCAGAGCTCGGCGAATAGCCTGGTTTGGATATATAGAGAGACTACCAGAAAGTAGACTGACAAAACAAGTGATGAACAGGGGGAGAGACGAGGGAAGAATGAAGAAAGGAAAACCAAGGAGAAAGTAGCTGCACGAGGTGTCAAAGATTTGACCAAAATGAATGTGACACAGAGGAAGAGAAGCGCAAGGAAATTATATGGTCGGAGGCAGATTGTAAATCAAGCTAAATGCCTTAAAGGGTTGTAGAGCTTATACATATAAGTGTGGAAAATAATGTAATTCAAATAATGGCCACTTTCATGAACACACGTTTGGCGTCGTTCTCTAAAGTTTGCCTCCGGTCTTCCGGTCTCTCTTCTCGGTGTTTTTTCAGTTTTTTGAAAGTGATAAATTGATCGATAAGGGAACTCCTACAACATTCATGGAAGTTTTGGCTTCATCTTGTTGAAATCACACATGGCTCCTGTTGATTCTTCACCTTCAAAGTATTGGTTTAAAAAAAAATGCAAGGATCTGAATGTGGGGAAACGTAGGAAATGAAAATATAGGCAGTTGAATTAACGGCTACTGTGGCTCCACATCGTTGTTTTAAGACTATGTAGCGATCTCTGTTATAATTCAGAGAAATTTTCTGGGGTTCAGAATAGGCAATTATGATTATTAACTACCCCATTTAAATGGAAATAAGCTTCATGACTCGCGATTATAACCAAATCTTCGTTTTCTTCAAACATCGTTTGGGCAAATGTGAAGCGTTGTTGATAGTCCCTTAATTGAACTTTTCAATCATCACTTTATATGGGCAAAAGCCCAAATATTTCAGCAAAATATGTTTTACAGTTTTGTTAGTCACTCCCAGTTCAGAAGGGTGCCGACTAGAAGAGCTAGTGGGGCTTCGCAGACGCACCTTCCTCACCCTATCCACATTCCATGGTATGCACGCCGATAAAGAATGACCGGGTGGCTCTATTTTCATTAATGAACCCTTCGTTGAAGTGCAACTACCTATTTGAGTACATACACAATGATGCATGCCCGATGCTGAAAGGATGCACGAAGATTCATTGCATTTTAATCATGGACTCACCACTTTTGCTAGACGTATCGTAAGCAAACACGTAGCGCCTCGAGTCATCGAGGAAGTTCTTCGAGTATTCGAGTTCCTGAAGTTCTTCGAGTATCCGAGATCCACTGTGTATGATGTTTTCACGAAGTATAATGAGTCGGAGAATTCCAACGAAGGTTTTTCAACACATACAAGGAAAACTCACTCGAAGAAGCTCGTTGTCAGGACGCTCAACATCATTCAACGGGCTCAGGAGCTGATTTTTGAGGATCCAGAGCTGTCCATCCGAAAATTGTGATCGGTTATCAGTGTGAGTGAAATAACTATGCGTCGATTCGTCGAAGAGGGCCTTCTTACGCAATTAAAGTCTTACACAATTAAAGTGAGCTTTCCGAAGCTGCTAGGACAAAGCGAGTACGAAAATCAATCGAAAGAATGATCGCTGGCTCGTACATGACCCTAAAAATGTTTCCATTATTTCCAGCATAAAATTTCCGGCGAATGTTCACATGCTAAGTGTTGTGTCCAGTGAGGGTGATGTGATACCACCGCATTTCTTTATAACAAAGGGCAAAACGTCACAAAAGAAGTTTATTTGGGTATTCGAGAAATGTAGTGAAGCAGTTGATGAAAACTGTATCATCTGGAAAGTCGTATATTTTCCAGAAGGACAGTGCACTCGTTCACACAAATCATTTTGTTCAAAATTGGTTGTGGAATAACGTCGACATATTTTGTCGACACGGATTGTGGCGTCCCAACAGCCCAGATTTAAATCCTTTAGAGTTCTATGTATGGAGCGTGGTCTAAAGGGTCACCAATAAATCCAGTCATCCAAACGCCGCATCACTGAGAGCCGCTATTGAAGCGGCATTCGCCGAGATGAGCCGAGACGCATTAAAACGAGCCTGCGAGCGCAAATGATGCAGAGCTCAGATCAAGAATGAAGGCGGTCATTTAAGCAGAGAGATGTTATATATAGAGTAAATGTGTTCCTTATAACCTTACAAGCAATTTAGAAAAAAAAATTGTAAACTTTTCCGGTTTTAGAATAAAAATTATGTTGAAAATAAATGTTGGCGCCGCCTTCATTCAACTTCAACTAACCAACAATCGATAATTTTCAGCAGCCGTTTTTTTCAAATGAAAAAAGCTTATTAAAGTTCTTCGCAAAACTCAGCGCAAAAATCGCACTTCGCAAAAATATTCAGCGTATTCGATGTATTCAGAAAAACTGTGTTTTTGCATAATGACATTTAATTAACAAACTAGCTTTTGAAGATGTATGTTTACCCTCCAAAACGCCATAGACGTCATTAGTCTATATCAACAAATGTAGTAGTAACGCCATCTGTTAGCAAAATCGACATTATTAACCGAAATACCTCTTCATTCATTCAAAGATGTTGCCGTTAAAAAATAATTCCAATCAAACGGTGCTCCAGAGAGATTGCTATAATGCTTAATATATCTTATATAAGCGAATAAAACAATGTGTGTTTACTATGGTTATTCAGAGCATTCGTTTAATCCCGAAACTCACTTGATCTATAAATGTGGAGAACCGACACAACAAATTGGTAATGATTAAAACGAAATCACTAATTTACTTAATCTATGACATACGTTTTTTTTTGTATTTTTTAAGTTTTTATAAATAATCTTACATTATATACACAGTATATATTATATACACATTTTATATAATTTTAATTACTAATAACAAAAATAAACATGTTGGCCAGTCCTACATTATTTTGAACATAAAAAAAAATAATTGACTCCATCAAAGCAGATGCTATGGAAAGAAAAAAGAAGAGCGCATGTCCTGGTTTTCTTATGGAAAATATTGCTGATGAAATAGAAGCAACGAAAATTATTTCTATAAAATAATAAAATGTCTTTAAGACGTGTTAAAAATCTCGAATAACAAATCTGGATGACTGATCTAGAAGAAATAATAATATTTATGGTGATAAATAATAAATGGAAATGACATCATATTTAAATAATTCAACATAAAATAAAAGTTCCTAAGTTTCAAATGAAAAATAAAAGTTTTAAAATGAATGTTCTTAAGTTTATATAAATCACTAGTCGTGTTGGGTTGCAGGATTAAATGAAGGCTTTCTATAATTAAGGATATATTTTGCGGCTGAATGTTTAGCTCCTGCATAGATAAACCAATGGCAACCCATTCGATCCCCAAAGCGATTCAATAGGAAGATAACAAGAACACGAAATGCCATAAAGATTATAAGGGTAACGAGCCAATGGTGCGGTTATAATGATATTATATATTATTCTATCCCCATACAGAACGATTGACTGTTAGCAATTAATTAGTCGCAAAAGAGTCGCTCAATTAATAAGTACTAAACAATTAAATTTTTGGGAAGTGGAAAGAAGTTGACTTGAAGTTGAAGAGAAGAAGACTTTTACTAGAACAACGGTAAATCAATGTCAACGAAAAGCCTCATTCTTTTTCAAACGCGGAATTATGAAATGATAAATAAGAGGTCATATAAAGGATGACTTTTTTAGTGTGCCCGAATTTCCAATAGGGGTCGCTGTCAAATCATTATGGCAAATGTCATCATGGCAATCATCATGGCCAATCAAATATCTGGCAAATTATAATGGAACGTTTAAAATCAAGGCAACACTTCAAATTGTCGAAATTTATTATCAAAATCAAAATCAGGTAGCGCGTTACGAAGAAAATATCAATTGAATTGACAAAATGAGCTTTGTCAGAAGTAGCCGCGGCGGACATTTATCAAAAATTTGCTTTTTGAATAAAAAATAATTAACGATTTTTTTACTTTATTTTAGAACTTTATCATAAATAATATTGATCATCGATGCGAAAAACTTTTAAAAAATTGTTAGCAATTAATTATAAATTTATAAAAATATATAAAATTTAAAATAAAATCACGTTACTATGAAAGCGCCACGACTGGCTGCCATGTTTGTGACGTCATTATGTCAAAGTGTTTTCAGGTTTAACGGCTTTTACCCGTGTTTATACGGTAAAAATTATTGAAGTTTAGTGCAGAAAAAATATTGTTGGTTACTAATTTACTTCAGCAATGGGTGACAAAAGGTTGATAAAGGCCAATTCTAATAATATACCTGGTGTGAATATTTTTATGACCACAGATTTTCTCAAAAATTGTATTCGGTTAAATAAGGCTGAAGTTCTAAGTGTTAAAGCATCAATTTAAGTTTTTTTAAATACTAATGTAAATGTAAATAAGAAATAAAACATTCCTTTTATATAATTAAATAATTTGTCGAGTGTTTCGCGAAAGTTACAGTGACAAGGCTATAGGTTATGTTCAATTTAACCGCAAAAATTATATTTGCACGGTGAAAGGACGTGTATGTCCAGAATATAAAGTTATCTGTAAAGCTTATACAGTTACCTTAATTATTAATGAAAAACTAACAAAAATTCAAGACACTTAATGTCACGATTGTGTAGCTTCAGAGGCTAATAAATATTAAAACATAAAAAAATGATATAATGTTATAAATAATAGTCTTTTGTATATATTTGATGGCAAGTGGTTGTAAAAATTTGATGTTGTTTTAGGATTAATAGGTCGTGCGGCTTGGAATTATTGATTTCGACATTTAACATCTTCTGGCGCATTTAAAACATTTTCTCGATAGTACGATACAGGCACGATAACAAATTAGATTTGACATTTTCAATAAACTTATGAGTACACTGATGATAATAACAAGAATAAGTTGATTAAAAGCTAAAACACTCTTATCATTGTGTGTCGCTGTGAGAAACGCGCTCGAGTTTTTCGGAAACTGTCGGCGCGCCATCGGTACTAGGTTTGAAAATTTATTTTCAAATGGATTTAACTTTTTAACTATAAGGAAAAAATTAAAATAAAAATAGTTTTGTTATAAATCTTATCTATGATATTTCCATTTCTGACAAAAATGTATGTAACATTAATGCCATTGAATGTAATTTCATATAAAATAAATAGTTTTAAGGCATCTAATTTGGTTGTTGTTTTATTTAAATTTAAAGTTGAGGGTATTATTGTTAAAGTGGACATTGATTTTTGCAATAATCATAAAAAATAATTTTCAAATATTGTATTTTAGAATTATTTTTGAAATGCTGAGAAACAAGCTATTGGTCAGTGTAAATATTTTATAACGAATTGTGTGGAGGACTTCCATAGAGCATTTCTCGATTTTAATGTAACTTATGCAGGTACAGGGCAACAAACCCACTCAATGTTAGAACATTTTGTGAATGTAGGACTGGGCTATTTTTTTACATTCACGGTATAATTTTATAATCTAGCAATATTTTTTGTCTCACACCGAATGATCAAAATTGAATGCACATATATAGTTCTGAGATAAAAATTTAAAAAAAAAACCTAAATCCAATTCAACAGTGAATGTTGCGAAAACAATCAAAGCACGATCTTTCTGTTTAGTTTTTGACGTTTATTTGAAAATTTAATTAAATGTTTTATCACCAAAATCCTAAATTTCCGTGACCGTATCGAAACGAGATATTTGTTAATAATTAAACAAAAATCGAACACGTTTGCAAATGCCGATACGTCGCATTAACTAAAATGCAAGTAAACAAAACTGAATAATAAAATTCCAAAACGATTTGGCCTAATTTCCATGCTTCGCTGCAACAACTGAATGATTTTTATCTCAACAGTTATTATTTTAAGTTATTTTATAAGCATATAAGAAATATTCCGATAATTTGTAAATTTTATAGAAAGAGAATTAAAATTAATTAAATTTGATTACGAGGGTCGTTCGAAAAGTTCTCTGCCTGGCAGAAAAGGCGCTAATATGACCAAATGACTATGGCATTTGAATGAATGATGTTTTATTGTCTAACAGGCTACTGCTCAATTAAAAGACAATTCAAAACACAAATAGATATAACAAAAATAATTTGAACTTAACCCAACAATGGAACAAAAATATGTATATAAAAATTGAAAATAAATTCTAAGATCATTACAAGAATTATTTCCAAAACACCGCACGAGTCTTCAGCACCCACTCAAAAGCTAAGATATACTGAGCAAGCTCACAGAAACGTTCCCACTTTTGCAATAACTAAGTTAGAATATTGTTTTGTATATTAAATATATAATTGTATTGTTCAAAAAATGCCTGGAAGTCGTGCGGTGCTCGCAGAAATTTGTTAGGTAATTGATAGTTAACAGGGCTTTGAAAATGTAAATTAAAATCACCTAAAATCAGAATTTTATAATTCATCATGTAATAAAGAGATTCGAAGGTATCAAAAAGGTTTGTATTGGTGAATATTTGGATGAATATAAACAGAAAAAATACAAATTATGGTCTGACTTATGAGTATTTTGCAACCAACAATGTCGACATTTAGGAACAACTCTTCAAAGATGGACAGGTCGATCTGCGACGGTTGCAAAGATGAATAAAGGGCAAGGAGAACACGGCTGCCTCTTCCGACTCCGAGGGCATCCAGATCCCGATCCTTTCTGAAGACCATGTACCTGGGGTCGAACAGCTTAGCATCAAAAATAGATGGTTGCAGCTAGATCTCCAACAGAGCAATAATGTGATAATTGTTGAATAGGACGGACTGGTAGAGATCCGCAGTTTTTGTTCTTACGCTACGCACGTTGTGATAAATACGAGTAATCCTATGAATTGATGGTGGGTTACGCGTGTAAGACAATATATTTAGTTTAAATGACATGTTGACTATTTGGATGGTTCACGAGGTACAATAAGTGGTCGGCCATTACGATAAGCAATTTTAATATTACTCTCGCCAGTGTTTAAACTACGATCCAGTTCGTCTTTAACAAATTTCTAGTGACAGATTTGGGCGTTAATTTTGTCAGACTGAACTGATATGCTCCGAAACATGGCACCATTGGCTAGGTTTCTAACGTTCTTAAGAACAAACGTGGCAACATTGGCAGAATTACACATTACCTTGAGCAGGCGCTTTTTTCCATCTGTAAATTTGCTAAAGCGATGTATTTTGATTTTGCTGGAATCAATCACAAGATCGCACGTGACTTGAATGACGCTTTCCACAAGTGATCTATCGCTCTCAGATATGGCTTGAGTGTTTGAGTCGTCTATGCCAAAAACGATAAAGTTTGATTTGCGTCTTTCGCGGTCGGATAGTTCATTTAGCAATTCTTAGGAGCTTGGAATCAGGGTCTGATGAGAATCATTGTTAGATTTTAAGATAGCTAAATTGTTATTTAACAGTTCGATTTGATTCTCAATGACATCAATTCTGTTACAGTTATTTATCAAGAGTACCATTTGTCAAGGGTAATTCGTTAGATAGGATGGTGCGAAGTTTGAGACGTATGCGTTCGGTTTCTTGCTTGTTTAGTTTCGAAAATTGATAATGTTGAAGTTATTAAAAAATACTGTTTTATTGGGTTTAGCACTAATGGGCGTACAAAAACAATTACATTCTACTTTAAAAGATTCTTGTTGTTCGGTTTCGATAAAATCATTGCAATAATTTACAATCTCGTATTAAATGATCGCTGATTAAAGTTACACGAGCTTGCTGATATTACAAATATCCCGATAGATCATGGGCACAAAAACATTTCCAATCGATGGATGCCGCTTTTAACAACCAATGACTGAACTGTGGATGGTTGCAGGTGAAAGTATAGCAAAGAAAACAAAAACGGTCTTATCTGCAGGAAAAGTTAGTGTTACTTAGGTTGAAATGGTCTGAGAATCTTGGAAATATCATCTCTGGAGTTTCTGGGATGCTCGTGTTGAAAGGCTCGTGTTGAAGTTGGGGGGATGCTCGTGTTGAAGTTGCCTAAAACCTAATTATCATAGCATGGAGTAAACAATTCAAGTTTGAAAAAAATACCTAGGATTTTATATATTTTTTTATTGATTTTGTTAAAGTGTGTATGTACCCTGGTTATCTATACACTCTCTAAACTGACTTGATATCGATTCAGTGAGTTAGTGCATAGCATTAAATTTATTGATATGAATTTCTTTAGATTCAGTGATAACGTTCAGGGGAGGATGATTTAATAAGAGAAATGTAAAAAGAAACCAAAGAAATAATTATGTCAAAAAGTATAGTTCTTAATATATGTCCAAGGCAACGCCACGATAGTAAATCTATTCAAAAGAATAAAATTCAACACTTTTATAGAACTACGGTCCAATTAGTCTACTTTCTTATAAAACAAAGGAGTGGATTCGTCAGAAAACTAAAGTAACCAATGTCGCGAAAAGAGCGACACAACTGAAGTGGGTAAATAGAATGGTAAGATTATTCAATAGAAGCCATGAATAGGGAAAACGGAAAAAGATATAGAGGTAGACCAGGGATGAGATGATATGATAATCTGACGAGGGTGGCGGAGTGCCATAACTAAGAATCGCACAAAATCATGATGGGTGGAAACTCTTGATGGTGGCCTATATAGATAGATAGGTATTAGATTTTATTCGAGTATTAGAAACAACCGTTGGGTTCCACAATCTCATGTGGAACATACAACAGCCTGCGTCTCCGCCTAAATAAACATTTTTGTTGGTTGCTAGACTGGGAACGAGTCCCACCCATTCCTTCAACTGGATGACATATGTTTCGTCTCTCGATGTTCAAGCTCTTCATGGCGCCGATATATGACGTACCATCAAGAATAGAGAGACTCCTTCCACAGCCAACAACCCAATACTACATACATGAAATGAATGGTCATGAAATTCTGTCACGCTGTAAGTGCTCATGTGCCAGATGAGGTTCAAGTAATCGCGACATGTGATTGAATATTGTAGTGTTGTAATATCATCCATTTTTATCATGCAATTCCGAAACCTTTTCGATTTACCTTTATAATGTAAACATGATCTTAACTTTTTTTTAACTTTAATTATGTAGCTAGTGCAGCGGAACATAGAAACCGGGTCAGTTTACTAAGGAATTTTATTGTTCGACGTATAATTGCTATATATTATTTAATATCGCTTGCAGGAAATTGTCTCGAAAGTCGGAAAAAAATAATTCGCACAGTATTGTTCATTGTTATCAAAAATTGAAAATTGAGAATTTCTTTATTTGCTTCTTAATACGTTTTAACATGTATTTCCTCGGTGATTGAATCTGATTGAATTTGAATTTGATCTTCTGCAGATCATATGAGGTATGCAAATATGAAACCGGAATATTTATATAGAAAATACACGTTTATTGTATGAAAATTATAACAAATATATTTTATTCGAAGTATTACTCAACGCTAGCTATACATTTTTCTCACCTGTCTGACAATTTGTGGATGCCACGCCAAAAAAGCTGTTGCACTTTTGAAGCAAACCAGTCATTGAGCCATTTTCGTAAGAAGCGAAGCGCTGTTCAGCAAGTGCGTGTCCCATTGATGCAAATAAGTAGTAATCGGACCGAGCTAAGTCTTCAACTAAACGGCTTAATTATTTCCTTGATCAGTTTTGATGTGTGTGATGGTGTATTATCATGAAGCAAAATCACTTTGTGTTGCCTTTTTTGATATCCTGGTCATTTTTCACGCAAAGCTTGATTCAGATCGATCATTTGTTGTCGGTAGCGTTTAATATTAATGGTTTTGTCAGGTTTTAGCAGCTCATAACAGATCACTCCCTTCTGATCCCACAAAAGACAGGGCATTGTCTTCCATCCACAGAGCCTTGCAGTGGATGTCGATGGTTCGCCTGGAGTTATCCATAATCTTTTACGCTTAGGATTCCCAAAATATATTCGCTTTTCATCGCCAATTACAATTCGATGGAGAAATTACTTTCTTTTGTACCTGGAGAGCAGCATTTCGCAAGTGGTTTTTCGGTTTTCCTGCTCTTTTTCATTCAATTCATGTAGAATCCATTTTACCATTTTCTGAAGTCTTCGTTTCTCACTTCAAAATTGCCACTTTTGATTTTTAACCACAAAACCCAATCAAAGCACTGTGATTTACCAAGGGCATGCTCATCGTAAGCTTCGACAAGCATTCAGTTCATGTGCAATTTTTCCATCTTTTGGATCTTTTCCATGGTTTTTAGACGTATAGAGACGGCTTCTAGTGTCACATTTAACTGATCCTCGAGTTGTAGTTGCATTTGAGCGTCATCCTCATCCAAGAATGCTTGCAATTCGCTGCCTTCAAACTTTTTCGGTGGTCTTCCATGTTCTTCGTTTCCCACGTCAAAATCGCCACTTTTGAATTTTTTAAACCACTCAAAGCACTGTGATTTACAAAGAGTATGCTCACAGTAAGCTTCGACAAGCATTCGAAGCGGTTCTGCAGCATGCGATTCGACAAGCATTCGATGCGAACAGTTTTCTTCAAATGGTAACAGAAGATCAATGTTGTCCGTTTCGTGTCAATTGTAGTTTCCAGGCACAAAACCCGACATGTTCAATGCTAATACAAACCATGCTGTCATATAAAACTTGTATTGTTGTGAGTTGAAAATCTTTTTCAGATGTCCACAAGGAAATGGCGCCAATGACGCGGTTTAACGGTAACGACATTGATCCTAGGGGCATCTATGGGCAAATTACGGTTTCATATTTACAAACCTGGAATAAACTGATGTAGGTGCCACTAGAAGCAGGACTTAGTTTAACACGCTTTGTGATTTCGGCCGCTTAATGGCAATTTTCTTGGTTCTTATTTATTTTCCGATAGTATCAGTCAAGTATTCTTAAAAATATGTATTTAATTAATGCTGTTAAATAGAACCACCAGAGAAGATGATAATGATAAGCCACAATTTTTTGAATGCAGCCCAACCACTGCAGCATTGGTTTGATTTGCAGGAGGTGGAGGAAAGTTTAATGAAGCGTAAAAGTAATAAAGCTCCTAACCCGGGAGCAATAACATACCTTCAGAATTACGAACTACTGAAACTTAAATGAGAAGGATTATCTTAACCCAATCATGAATAAACAGTTAACATCTGGAATGGAGAGAGTGGCAGCAGGCTGTAATATGCCCAATTCAAAAGAAAGGAGATAAACTGAAATGCGAGAACTGTCGTGGTATATCAATGCTCTGCACAACTTATAAAGTTCTAGCAAACATAGTAAGACAGAGGATAGTATCGTATATCGAAGAAGGAATGGGCGAATATAAGACAGGTTTTAGAAGGAGATGCCCAACAATAGATCAATTGTTCATAGTCCGTTAAATAATGGACTAAACAATCGAATTTTATACTCCTTTATTCCAAACATTCATAGATTTCAGACAAGTATACGGACGTACATAAAAAGCAATAGTATAAGAAGTCATGGAGGAAATGAGAATACCAACTCAGCTTATTAGATTAACCCGATGATGCTTAATTCCAAGGCAGTAGTAAAAATCCAATAACATAACACAATACAATTTGAGATCAAAGAAGGCTTGCGACAGGAGGATGGATTGGCACCAGTTTTGTTTAACATAGTACTGAAAATTTTGTTTAACTAGTTTAGTAGACCAAAGCCACCATGACACAACAATATAAGAAGAAATGCTGAAGAACTACCGCACACAAAAACTAGCAACGAACTGGTAAACATCAATCCGGTTAGAGGCGCAAGTTGAAGGGCGTCAAGGCTCACTTACAGCCTGTAGCACCACAGGAAGAATAAGAAGAATAGACAGGGTCGCTTTATGTATAGAAACGGTCAAACATCTCGAAAACTATGAATGGCAGATTAAGCATTTGACTACACTTGGCAACTGTTAACTTCAATTTGTGAATTTCAAGGTTCTTTCAATTTTTATATAGAAATAATAAGTATTTAACTGAAAGAGAAAGAATTAAAAAAAATAACAATTGTTGGACACAGTGACAGAAAATGCACTGAAGTTTGTCCAGTATTTAAAGAAGTACATTCGAATCCAAACATCACTAAATCAACAGTTTCAAAAATGGTGAAAGGATTCAATGATCCAGGCAGCATTAAAAGTTTTCCAAAATAAAGAATACAAAACATAAAAACTAATGACGAAAATTCGTTGAATATTTTATTTGATGTAGTAGACAATGGTAAGGTTTCCGTACAATAATAACATGCTTTAGAACATAACATGTGTAGACGCAGTCCAAAAAATAATAAAAAATATTTTTTTCCTTACAAAATACAATTACTACAAAAATTAAGTGGAGATGATTTTTATCGAAAAGTTGACTTTTACGAAGTTATAATGGAAAAATAAATACCAATCCAAATTTTGTTTCAAATGTTATTTTCACGGATGAAGCAATGTCCTGCTTAAAAGGTCATGTTAACAGACACAACTATAGATACTGGGCTGATACAAATTCGCACTGGATGGAGCAGATTCATACAAAGTATTCTCAAAAATTAAATGTTTAGATGGGAGTTAGGATAAGATAATACAAGAGTATTAAAGGACCTTTTTTTATTGATGGCAACTTGACAGCAGATACGTATTTAGATGCATTAGAAGAAAATATCATCCTTCAACTTTAATATAATTATTGAATTAACCAAAACCAGGAAATATGGTTACAGTAAAATGGTGCACCCGCACAAGTGCCATTAAAGTTAGAAAAGTTCTTAACACTACTTTCACACACCGATGGATCGGTGGATGAGGAGCTAAGGAGTCTGGTGATCTTGCCGGCCATTTGGCGGCAAGATCACCAGACTTGGCAGTACCTAATTTTTTTGTTGGAGCTATTTAAAATGTTGGGTTTATGTTAAGGGGCCAGAAAATTTCGACGATCTCAAATTACGAGTTTGACAATATATTGCCGATATACCTCCTATCTGGAAAAAAGGCAATTCAAGGCTTCGTCCGACGTATTCATTACTGCCAGAACAACAACGTTTGTACATAGTTTTGTAATAAAAAAATATATAATTTTGCTTTTTTTTTAAAATCTAATATTGACAAAAAAGACCGAAACACCTTTTAACCATTTTTTAAAATCTATTTTAAAAATAAAAACCAAACAATATTTACTTCCTTGAATTCGTTCTTTCCAACAATACCAAATTCAAGTACTGTTAATATAAAAAAAACCTTTAGCCTTGGATTTCAAGTAAGCGACAAGAGAAAAGAAAGATTAAGATATACCCAAAAAGTGGTAACAATTTCCTGATGTTTGTGTACAAAATTTCATTAAGAAAACTCAAAAGGTTTTGGAGATATTTGACCGTTTCCATATATAATAGCGACCCTGTATATTTTATTTCTGTAAAGCATACCTAAATATGTACTGGGTTACCGGTATTTGATTGTACCGGTACAGTTTGGCTATCTCCTTCTGATAACTTACAGTAGCAGGATACCAATATTTTCGAGCTTGAATGGCCTTGGATAATCATTGCTAGCTAAACTCTGGGATGGATATGTTGTTTGAAGTTAAATTTTATAGAACAAATATGCATTTATTATACTTGAAACCAGTAATAGTTCTATCATATTTTGTGTAATCATTGCATAACCCTTTTTTCGCAGAGCTATAGAATAATATTTTATATCATTAATGAAAACTTAAATTTAAAATTTATTTTAGTGAAAATCTGCGTGAGATTTTTCTTTTTTTTTGGGGTTACAGCCTCAGTTCATATTTATCACCAGACTGGAAGAGAAATGAAACAAAAGTAGGAGAACACCAGGTGGGTGAATTAAAATGAAAATATGCATAGGTCATAATATAAAACAGACATATTGAAGATGGAATAAACATAGATAAGGCCACAGAAAAGATGGACAGTCGACCTCAAGAGAGGAGCTGAATCCAAGTAGATGAATACGGACAAAACGGATAGAATAAGGCTAAAGATTATGCATGAACAAGCTGTGTGCAGAATGTTAATTTGATTTGTTTTAATAGAAAAAAGGCATTCAAACTTTCAGTGCACACTGAAAATTCTCAGCATTATTCGAATGGTTTTAACAAAAATAAAACCGATTTTAAGAATTGTTTTATATCCACCAATAGTTAGGCCTAGATCCGCCAGTGCAAATATAAATCAAAAGAACAGACATCACGCTGGACAGAGACTAGTGGATATGCATCAAGATGACAAAACGGTTCAATTGGCAGGTAATATCAGGAAATCTGTTTTTTTTTTGGAGTGCCAAAGAAATCTTGACGGTTTATATTCTTGAGAAAGATAAAATGATAAATAGAGAATATTATGCTAGATTTGACGAAAGTGACTCACTTGTATTCACATGAAGATGGAACACATGTAGGGGAAAATGAATTATCTTCAAGATAACGCACTCAATGACAAAAATGTGTTAGCCCTGGCCAAAATTAAAAAAAATTAAGTACGAATTATCGAATCAGCTACTAAATTTACCAAATTTAATCTGTCGTGACTTTTCTTGTTTCTAAATCTGAAAAAAGTCCTCTACGATCTGGGTTGAGATCGAATGAAGAAAAACTCACTGCAATGAATAAGATTATTGAAGAAGAATTTTACAAAATGTAATAAAACCATGGAAGAATATATTAAATATTAATGTTGCTTTAAAAACTGGAACTTAATTTGTCATTGTTAAGTTCTAAACTAAATGATCAACCTTCGTATATATTGGTATTACGCAATATTTAATATCTGCGTAGGTTAAAAACGAAAATAACTTTGTGTCTGCCATTGGGAATAGTAGTTACAATTTCAACGCATCTTTGCCAACAACGATATTTACCTGCTTTTCAACACGAATCATCATTTTTATACTAAAAATATGTGTATTAGTTAAAATTCTTAAAAAACGCAAAATTTTCTGTTAAGCATATAGTGTATGTAAGTGTTCTTTTTTAGCAATTTTAAATTTAAATTGATTCAGATGTACCTCAATTTAAATCCAAATTACATATACACGAAGCAAAATGCAAGAAAAAAATATTTTAAGATGTTTTTCAATTGTGGTTAGAAGACCTCAAACACCGAATTAAAAAAAACTTTTTTATTTAAACGTCAGAATAATATAAACTATAATATCGTACTTTTGTCGCTTTATATTTAAAATTCAATATTATTGCAAACCACTAGATTTGCTTTTCCGCAAAATGTTGAGCTGATATATAAGTTGGTATTTTTATACGATTCGTATATTAGAAATTTTGTGAAAATTTTTGTTGGAATTTATATTGAAACTGTGTTGTATATCCTTTTGTGTTTTCCTTAAATTGCTCTTTCATATTTTACATATTATTAAGCATTTAAAAATTTATTATTAAGCAGTTCAACGTATTATAAGTGGCAAGGAAAACATAGGTAAAAGTGAAAAATGAGTGACAGTATAAATACAAGTAAAGTAAAGGTTGAGATTAATCTCATCAGAGATTATATCAAAATTCAAGCTGAGCTGTTTCAAAATCCCCTAGAAAAACGAGTCATCTGCCATATTTTTACTTGAATGAATGAAAAACTCGAATTGAACTTCTACTACATCCGGCAAACCTATCAGACGTTGAACCATCCTACATTAGTAATGTAGGTCGGGTTCAATTGCTTCAATGAACCAAAAATTGCCTAAAGCAAGTAATTTTTTTCTTTTTTTGGGTTTTTCGCCACAATCTAAGACTCAAAAAATATCTGTTCTTATGTAAATAAAGAACCACTGAGTAAAAACAAAAACAAAACAGAGACATATATATGAACACGCCACAATCATTCAGACAATAATCAACCGATTATACAAAACGATATACAAAAAAGATTAAATCATCTCCTGATGATGCTAACATGGTTAGCGAAACGTGTCGAGAAGTTCAAAATAAGTGATTTGGTGTTTAGTGGTAAATCTATTTAAGTTTAATAATCAAACTATTTGCTGATAAAGTAATTAATTAATTAGACTAAATCATTTCACGAAGCATTATAGCTTTTTTTTTTATTGGAACGCAAAAATTATCCCAAATTCAAGGTGTATTAGTCATTGTTCTTTCATGATACCTAATGAATTTTTGCTTTGTATATTATTTTTCTCTATTCTTTTCTAAACCATTCTTTTTTTAGTGTGTCCGAACTTCCGATGGGGGGTCTTTATCAAATCAGCCTGGAAAAAGTCATCACGACATATCAAATGTCTTGATGACTTGAAACAACGCTTGCAAATTGTCAAAATTTCCTATCAAAATCAGTGTTCTGTGCGCCAAAGTTCATGCGATTTAACGCCTTTAGATTATGTTCTTTGGAGTTAGGTTAAATCTTTGGTCTATGGCGATAAAGCAGCAACTATTGATGCCTTGGAAG
This sequence comes from Cosmopolites sordidus, assembly GCA_031761425.1. NCBI lineage: Eukaryota > Metazoa > Arthropoda > Insecta > Coleoptera > Curculionidae > Cosmopolites > Cosmopolites sordidus. Next base: position 788,372 of record JARFXV010000813.1, on the reverse strand, counting down.
CAAACATAAATCGAACAATTACGGATATAAGACCCCCAATCGCTTGATAAAGTGGTCGCAAATTGGATTGCTAGAATGCGCTTTGTCCGAAGTAGCGGCGGTGGACATTTCTCCGAAATTGTTTTTGAACATTAATGCCATGAATGTTATTTTACTACTAAATAGTTTCAATGCATCTATAAGGTTCAAATAACACAGGAACTAAAGCCACTGGATCATTCAAAACGTTGTGCATTTGCCAATTGGATCAAAGAACAAAAAAATGAAATAGGGAAATTCCAGAATTGATACATGAGAAATCTTTACATCCTAAAACGAGTTACTGTTTGGTGTGCATTGTGGTCAGGAGGTATAATTGGGCCGTATTTCTTTCAGAATGCTGCTGGTGAAGCTGTAACTGTAAATGTTCGATATCGTGAGATGATAACTGAATTTTTGTGGCCTGAATTAAATAATATTGATCTGAAGAATATGCGGTTTCAACAGTATGGCGCTACATCTCACTCTGCCAATGAAACAATTGATTTATTGAGAGAAACATTTCTTGGACGAGTTATTGCAAGAAACGGTGATGTTAATTGGCCCCCAAGATCATGTAATTTGACACCGTGGGACGATTTTCTTTGGGGTTACGTGAAAAGCCAGGTGTATAAAACAACTAAAGAATGAAATTATTCGAGCCATTGGTGAAATAGAGACACGGTCCAACATTTTGGCAAAAAAGTGGATGCCCCTGGATCTGCAAGAGATAGTCATTTAACAGATATTGTCTTTTGTGTTTAAATGTCGTACATTACGCTTCAAAATCAACGCAGATCTTGTGTTTTTTTTTCCAAGAATTAAAAAAACGCTCTATTTATAAAAACCTTTATATTTCCTATATATTATAATATCTATTCTATTTTCTACTCTCTTCATCTACTCAGTTTCACTTATTTTCTTTGAACTCATCAGTCATCTTATTAATTTTCTTTTCAGTATTTTCAGTTTTTCTTCGTTATTCTTAATTAGTATCATTGTTTGAATAGTTTTTCACTTTTAATGCTCCTGTTTCTGCTTACGTTTTAATGAGTATATAGGAGATGTACGAACTACCAAGCAAGTTATAAGTTATTAAAATAGCAGGTAAGATACATAAAGGTCAATTTGATGTGGATTGCTGTGTTAAGTAAAATTTATGAATTTTGAGATACAGAAAATCTAAAGTCACAGTTTGGTGCAGTGTTTAGCTAATACATTGATATTTCTTGAATGGGTTTCGAAATGTTATTATTTTCAATCTACAATGAAAAACCATGATTATTATACTAGATAATTGATGCGTAAAGGATGTAGCCAAACCGACTGTTTAGCCTTCAATTGTACCTCGAGTTATATTAGAAGATGTACCACTTTTTGAGGCTAAACGTTCATCATAAGTTTATAAGATGTAGTCGTTTACTATTACCCGAAATATTTCCTTCGGGCATCTTCAAATAGATGAGCTTCAATTTTGCTATCCTAACAAACAAGCGCACAAATTTGGCAGATCCAAGTGGTTCCTAATAGACCTGAAAAGGATTTTTTTATAGCTCAAATTTAACACTTTTATTTGTATTAATAAAAACATACACACCAATGTAAGTTCCACCACTCTTGTAATATTTCATTAACAATTATCTAATTAGGTATTTTCTAACTGTATCATCATATAGTTTGATCAAATCTTTGCCTTAAAAATCACAATGTTTAAATGAATAAAAGCACATTTGTGACATATGGTATTTTAATTAGAACCAGAACAAATCGATTAACATACATTAAAATTGTGATTGAGTTGTAAAAATTAAAGGAAATAATGTGCATTATTAATATATCATTTAAGAAAATAAAAACTAGATATGATTAAAGAAGTAAAACCAGAATTAACATACATATCAAAAGTAAGTTACTAAATTCCGATTTGGAATTTTCGAAGTTAGTAATACATCATGTTCTAGTCGCCCAATTGATATTGACTTTGAAGCAGTGGCGGCTGGTGAGAGAGGGTGTTGGGGCGCCACCCCTCCAGCATTTGTCACAGTAAACAATTTTTCAGAGCAAAACACCATATTTTATTTCCGGTCAGTTTCTTTCCTTTAACTCATTTTAAGATATTATTAAAAATTAAAATCTCCAAATGTAGAAAAACGTCTGTCGACCCATTACACCAAATAATGCGGATAAAAATTCCATTCTCTCGCCACAATTTTTACATCGTTAATCGGACGTTTACCTCCAGCGACCGTACGCTACGTTACCTCATCTCGTCGTTGGCGTTACATGTTTTGTTGGTTGTCAGAATTCGGGGGTATAACTGCTTTGGAAAATATGCAATTTGACAGGTACGAGGCATTTGATATGTCTCGCGTCGCGTATTTCGCTCACCTCGCGAAAACTTTTTTTGATTTGAGATTTTCTACGTGTACACACTGAATAGCACTTAAAACAGTTAATAATGGTGGCGTTAGTAATGGCAAGGTGCTATTCACCGACAAAAATATGTACTATAATCTTTTTTTTTGTCATAAAACTTCGATATTTTTGTGAACTTTTCGAATTTCTCATAATACTTTCGAAATACTTATTCATTCCTTTATCTGCACAACAAGCAACAACACATCCTCCAATGCCCTTGTAAGTAGTAACAATACAAAATTTTAATGTTTTCTTGGTTCACCTCCTACATAGAGTTTCAATAGCACCAAAAGTAAACAGGAGGAAGAAGAAAGCAAAAAAAGATATTCAGCAGCACTATTTTCTTCTACACCCTCCCACTTTAAATACTCACGAGCCGCCACTGCTTTAAAGTGTTCTTAAGGAATATGTTAATAAAATATATCCCAGCATGATATTGCCACATTATTAACTTCGCAATCTCATAAAAGCCTAGAAAATAATTTGACTTTACTGGATTTGGTCACCGCAACTAGCATAACTATACGTTGTAAAAACGCCAATATAACTAATAATTTTTAAAAAAGATTGTTACTCGAGATGAATAATTGCATACGATAACCTAATGCGTAAAAGGTTATGGGGAGCACAGCAACGCAACGCAATACAGCAAACAATCTCGAAAGCGATTTTAATAGTAGATAACAGCTTTATATCTATTATGACATGTAACTGGAATGCAGGACAATTGATTCCACTGTATACTGCTCGTAATTAGTGAAACTGGAGCAAACAAATGATAAGACTTAGGCAGCATTAACCATTCAGAAGATATGTAAGAAATTCCATGTCATCATCTATATATATATATATATATATATATATATATATATATATATATATATATATATATATATATATATATATATATATATATATATATATATATATATATTTATATAATTCACCTAATTTGATACCTTCCGATCATCCCTCCTCATTTCTATTCCATCATTCCGGTCGTATAAAATTAACTGAATAAGGAAACATTAAATAATTAAATAAATTATAATTCCTTACAACAACGAAACGATTTACCACTGCAAATAAAATAATCTTTTTTTAAAGTTTTAAACGCACGTTTCGCTATCTGCGTTAGCATCATCAGGAGATGATTCAAGACCATTCTGATTGAATCATCTCCTAAAGATATTTACATATTTAGTAAAATACACGACAGGAACTTTCAAAGACAAGTTTATTTGGTGTTTGTGATTGTTTCTAGGCAAGAGTGTAAAATCCGAATACGAATTACCCCTCAGTCACGCCAGTTAAACGCTGGGTAAGGCCGGATGCCTTCTGAGAAGTGTTCTACGTTGGTCGGTAGTCGGTAGGTTTCCTGATAGACTTATGGGTAGGCACATAACCAAGGGTTTATAGCCCGAGGGGGGTGCTGGCCTGGGTTTGTCGGAAGCTGATGACCGTAGTTCGGAACCCACGTTAAGCTGTAGGTCCAGTCGCTAAATAGCCTAGCTGCTCATGCGCCTATAACCCTAACACTTTACCTTTACCTTTTACATGTCAAATTGAAGAATTACAATAAAGAAAAGCAAACAGATTCCGTTGCGATAGATTAGAATAGGGAAACAATAGGGGGGGGGCTATCTTAATTTGCAAATAAAATGGCATAAAATCTTAATTAAAACGATAAATAATAATAAATAATGAAAAAAAATGAGAAATATTGTTTGCGAAATTTAGTTATTGATGTTAAAATGTGAATATTGTAAAGTTAGTGGTTCCTATGGAATGATGCTCGTGCTTTCCTACAGAAAATTGGGCTTGTGCCTTGCTTCATCTCAAAAGCACGATTTGTCATTCAACATAAATTTGTTACAGACACACAACTTCATTCCAAATACAATGAATTGCCGTTGATTTTCCTCTGTGAGCGATAACAGAAAATGGGATCAATTCAAAAAAGCTCAAAGGATCTTATTCAAAAATATATAATACAGTTCACATTCTAGTTGGCCTATTAGGCTGTAAACTGAATCAATTCTTTTGTTGGAACCTTTAAAACTCAGAGTGATTAAGCACCACTGAACAGATTTTGCAGGTTTCTTTATTTGGTTAATATTGACCTTTTAGTTTGCCCAACATACCTTTAATCACAATCTAGACTAATTTCATAAATTCGCGATTTTTTATATTGGTCTACTTTATTCTTTTGGTTAGCCAAGACTTCTGTTCACCTATTATATGGCTTGTAGGATGTAATAAAATGTTTGATGATCATATAAACGATTAATTTCGAGATAATCCATATAAACGATTTAATCAGAATTCATTGGTAAAAATGGTTCAAATCAGAGAGGTATTGAAATCTTACAGCCTTATTTATCCTGCATGCCTGCTGCAAAAATGCATAAACCACAAAAATCTATGAGACCAGTTGTATTAGCAATTCATTTTTCAGCAAACAACATGGTAAAATGGTTACCAACGGAATTTAAGAATATATCAAAACCAATCCTGTTCTTTGATAAATTCAACACAATTCATAAGAAAATTGGAAAACATACTTCAACAAGAGGATGACGTCTTGGTATCTTTTGACGTATCATCGTTTCCGAGTGTATCGATTCTACATATCTTAAAATACCTAAGAGAATTTCGTGACTAAACTTGAAGAGATTTACCGCTAAACACCAAAACATTTTTTGAACTGCTCGACGCACGTTTCGCTAACCATGTTAGCATCATCATGCTAACATGGTTAGCGAAACGTGCGTCGAGCAGTTCAAAAAAGTGTTTTGCTGTTTAGTGGTAAATCTCTTCAAGTTTAGTGTTTCATATCAAAGGTTCCAATAGAAGAATTGAGAGTTTCTTGAGTTAAACGGTTTGGATAACAAGATTGCTTTAGAGTACATGTCTCTAACAAGATTATGTATGAATAAAAATAGTTTTCAGTTTAATGAAAGAATTTCATGAACCACACGAAGGACGAATAATGGCCAATCTCCTTTTAATATGTTAGCTAAACTGATTTATGGACAAATTTTTATCCGAAGTCGAGGAGGATTTCTAGTACTTTTCGAAGGTATGACTAAAATATGTAGATGGAAGAATTAACGCAAGAGATAGACAAGATTTTGAAAAAAGTGGCATTAAGACACTCTTCAAACCATGTGGTAAATTGAGAGCTTCTGGGTAATCCTTAGGTTAAAATAGACCAAAATGAAAAATCGAGGATTTTTGCTATTAGTTGTCAAGATTGTAATCGAAGGTCTGTTGGGCAAATTAAAAGATCCATACTAGCCAGATATAAAAAGGATATTGCCCACATTAGATGTGGATGATTAATGATCTCTTGACATGGTTATTATGGATACTAACATGGTTAGCGAAACGTGCGTCGAGAAGTTCAAAAAAACTGATTTGGTGTTTAGTGGTAAATCTCTTCAAGTTTAGTGTTTCACACCAAAGGTTCCAATAGAAAAGGACCTTTTCTATTCAATCAACTTTTCGAATTATTAAAGTAGCCCTTGGTTAACCTTACAGATCAATGATTTTTAACCTACGAACTTCATTAGGTACGATTGTCATATAAATAGAATGTAGCTTAGTTTTAGAATTACATTGCATCGTTTCCTGCTGATGCTAGCATGTTCTCAATTTATTATCACACGAAATATTCCGATAGTACAATTGAACTATTGTTGCTTTTTAATTTATGATATCCCTATTTTAAGGTGTTAATATAAATAAAAATAAATGTAAAATACTTGATTGTAAAAGACACCTTATGACCAAAAGTAAGAAAAGCACTCAATCGACATAATGCAACAATAACAATACAGGACAATCTGACTTCCATTAAAAACTGTGCCAATGACTGATTAAGGTCATCGAGGTCTATGAATCTCTCAACAACAACAAACCGAAAAAACTATCGAACGAATACTATAAATAAACGACCTGTTTATCCTATTGGCATCAAAAATTAAACTGCAATGAATAATTAATTATGACTAAATATATTTTGGAATATTTCTAATCAATTATATTACTTTAGTAAATCTAATTTTTTAATATTACGTGACAAAAGACTGAATTCGTAAAATAAACATAATAATGATATATGATATATATCATGTATTTTACATAATTACATGTGAAGTTTTACATAATTAATATGATGTAAAATATTCCAACCAACACATAACAATTTCCTCAAGATCATTAACCCTCCGCTACCAACGTAATGGTATCAGAGATCGACCAAAACGAATTTTACCGATAAATATCGACTAGGTTAAATGCGCGCGCAATGTGTTTAGGAACATTTTTATGTAGAGTTGTCATACACAGTGTGTTAACAGCGTGCGTTGGTGAAACACCCTTATCGAGTTATAAGTAGTATTGGTCCGTGAGACCGTATTATTGGTCCGTAAACCTGAGGTTAGTATCCATGCACCAAAAAATGTAGTAAAGTAGTTTTTTCAATTTTTTTTTATTTCTGAATCAATATATTTACAGAATTAGTAAAATGGCCGTATATATATTATTATGAGAAGAAACAGGAGACGCTCCTAGGATTATTTGAAGAAGTAGAAAGAGTTTAAGATGTCGACGATGATGACGAAAGTTTAGAAGATGATCAGAAACTATGTACGAGAATACTGAATCTGAAGATTTTTCTGTCCATGAAACTATATCAACAGATGGACCTAGGCATAAAACTCCGTGTTTTATCCGGAAAATACGAAATAACTAGGTGGAGAAAGCATGAATTTCTCAAAGAACTGTTCAAAATATTATAACGCCAGTACCAAGAGCGTCAAAGAAATTGCTCGTCAGATGGAAGAACCATTAAAAATTTGGAGTTTGTTTTTTACTGACAGTATGTTGGAAAGTATAGTACAGCATACGAATATATATATATATATATATATATATATATATATATATATATATATATATATATATATATATATATACACGAAGAATTATGACCCGGCTTACAGAACTGCTAAGAAAAGTGATGCAATTCAAATTAAAGCTCTCTCAGAATTCTGCTCATCTCAGGAGCAGCAAAAAGCAACCATCAATATGCCAAGGATTTAATTAGAACAAACGGAATGTCCATAAAGATATATCGCCTCACCATGTCAATGGAGAGATTTTGTTTTTTTCTGCGAAATATAGGTTACGATAGTAAATCAACGCGGGAGCAACAGTAGATGAAATGCTTCAAGGTTTCTGCGGTGAATGCAGTTTTACGGTTTATATGCCAAATAAGCCTCGTCAATTGATATCAAAGTTTATGCCTTAGTAGATGCCAAAATGTCTTGTCACATCTATGGAAATTTTCGCAAGGAAATAGCTTGATGGTCCTTATCAGTTGGATTCATCAAATATGGCTTAGTTCCACGATTATGTCAACCAATATGGGGAACAAAGAAAAATGTGATAATGGATAATTTTTTTACAAGCATAGAATTGGCAAATAAACTTCTGAGTGATCACGGTCTGACCATAATAGAAAACTAATAAACAAATTCCATCATATTTAGTAAATGTGAAGCGTCCAGAAAACACGAGTATGTTTGAATTTCAAAGATCAAGCAACTGTGGTTTTATACGTTCCCCGAAATAATACAAATGTGTTGCTTCTACTATGCATTTCTGATATACCATCTGAAGATACCATCGATAAAGTGAGTAGCAAACCGGAAAAATATTATTAATTATAATAAAACCAAAAGTGGCGTTGACGTGTTTGACAAACTTAATGAAACTTACAACTGCGCCAGAGCTACGTGTCGTTGGCCGATGGTTTTATTTTATTGCACAATAAATGTAACAGGCATAAATTCATATATTATTTCAAGTACTTCTCGGCAAAAATACTGGTTACCCATTTTGCTCTGATTTATAAATTCCTTGATTTGCTCAGTCTTTGATTATTACAATCTTTGATTTGCTCATTCCGTCTTTTTTGGTCATGGTGAGGTTAGAGTGGGCCTTTCCAGGTTCTGACGCTTCAATTTCGTTTCAAAAATCTAACATTCGTCATAAATAATGACACATTCCAGAAAGTGAGGGTCATTTTAAATCCGCCTCAAAAGATCAAGATATGCTACTCTCCTGTTCCCATTTTGATCATGTAAAGTATTTTTTGGAATCTTTTTCGCGCAGGTTTTCTTCATCCCCAATTCCCCATTCGCTGTAAGGTTCATCTTCAATCGAGTCTCGACCTCTTGAGAATGCCCTAAATCAGCTGATACTTTTTCAGCTTTTTCAAATACAAACTATACTAAACTAACAGCGAGAAAAGTAATTATAAGCTAAAATGTCCATCGACCTAATAATAAACACAAATAAAACTAATAAAAATTAAACTAATTCAATAATAAAATAAAACATTTTTGAGCTAGTCAGTTACGTTGAATCAGAATTACTTTTAATTTGATAATTTATTTTATTTCTAACGACGATTTGATAATGGGGAACCCTTCAAATCATTTACTGGCAGAAATTTATATGGACAACTTAGAAAATAAGATAAATAAACACCAGTTATTTAAATCATCACTTTAGTGGTACAGATATGTGGATGACAGTCCAATTTGTTTTACAGGTTCTGATAGACAATTAAATCAACTTGTTAATTCACATAAATTCTTTATATAAAAACATTAAATTCACAGTTCAAGCAGAGCAACATAATAGTATTAATTTTTTAGACTTACCTACTGCTAGGAAAGACAATAAATATGATTTTACAATTTTTCATAAACCATCACATACAGATTTGTTTATACACAATAAATCTTGTGATCCTTATTCATAAAAGATGGCAGCATTTAACTCTTTTATACATAAATTATTAAATATCCCCATGTCAATAGATAATTATAATAAAGAATTGAATGTCATCAAACAGATCGAAGTAAATAACGGATACGACCCAAATATTATAAATAAAATAATTAATAAAAGAAAGTTATAATAAAATCATTAATTGAATATATCCGGTCAATAATACCAAAAATGCAGCGTACAAAACAATTACATATACGGGAAAAGTTACCAAATTAATGTCGAGATATTTATCCAAAACAAACAATATAAATATTGTTTTTAAAACAAACAATAGTCCAGGACGCCTCATTAAAAACAATAAAAATCAAACAAATATACTGTATAAATTAGGACTTTATTTAACTGAGTGTCTGCTGAATGTCCAAAACTCTTGTGTTGGACAAACAGGAAGATATTTCTCTACTAGGCTCAACGAACATAAAAGAAGTTACACTAAACAACAAAATAATTATCATTATGCTAACCATTTAATGTTAGAAAAGCATACTTTCAATGGTAACTTTATAATGTTATATAATGAGAATAAATTCACAAAATTAGGGCCTAGAAATTAATAAAAGAAAAAAAATGGATATTTTGCTAAATGACCAGATAGACTTGAATGGTTCACCGTTATCAAACTTATATTGTCCTCCTAGACATTGCCAACAAAAAATGGATTTCCCACTATCATGTTTTATGGTATTATTAGGCCGATGAACACTTTAGGTTGTAATTACTTTTCTCACTGTTAGTTTAGTATAGTTTGTATTTGAAAAAGGCGCTGTGTGTCTAAACAATTGTTATACATACAATTTTAAAGATAGTGGAAATTTTTAGATATTAATCTTTGCTTATTTATTTAAAATGATCTTTTTACTTCATTGACGATACTTCGTTGTTCTGGGTAATTAACTTTTTCAGGTATCCATTTTACGCAGTCCCTTTGTTCTTTTCGTTTAAGGACTTACTATACTTTAGAAACATTCAACTTTAACGTAGTTGCAATTCATATAGCAGTATTCACCAGTCTCATTTCTGTATTTGCATCTCTCGTATATTACCAAAATGACCACGTATTTCCAAACATCATCATTTATGAGTTCATAAATCATCATTTACTAACATTATCATTTCATCATCATAGATCAGACATCGTCCATCATTCATCGTTCATCATCCATACATCATCATTTACTGACATAAATGACTTAAAGTGAGCATCTAATATGACAGAAATTGTTAAGGTTATTTTTCAACGCATGCGCAATTATATTACAAGAATATGTTGGATGAGTAACGCCAAAACACTCTTCATCTTGAAGCTGAAAACATTTCAGACTACTCTCGACTTATGCTATAAGATTGTGAATTACTTTTAAGATAAGAAGTATTGTATATTGCTATATATTATAAACAACGTAAACAAGACGCCACTGTGAGCTGAAATAATTGTCATACAAATTTCGAATATAGCATAAATTTAGACCTATGTCTCGGTTATTTTAATTTAAAAAAGCTCTCCCGCCTTATTCAACGTTAGGGTATTTGATGCATTATTTGTTCGAAAATGGAAACAAAAATTGGAATATATGGTACTCATCTTCAACTAATAGATTAAATTGTTATCAGCTATTTTCTTACTGTAACCGATAATTAATGCGTAGATATTGTTCAATTGAAGAATAAAACCGTGGGATATTTGCGTTGGAGGCAAATTATAATAAACGGGCGTTTACAAATTGTTTCATTTCTTAAGCGTAGCGGATGCCATAATGCCAGGGACTATTTTCATTTTTTATTTAGTTTCGCGTCTATTGAACTTTTTTCCTCCTTGGCATCTTTGCCTAAATATAATTTATCACTCATACTATCCTGGAGCAGGTGTGGCGGTTAATAATTCCTATTTACTTTCTTAAAAAAACACGTTTAATTTGGGAGAAAGGTAAAAAAATGGTTTATTTAAAGTATGCTATCCCTAGATGCAGATTTTTCATATCTCTCTAGCAATTTGTGGATGTTCCCCCAGAAAAACCGTGCATCTCTTGAGGTGGTCCAGTCATTAACCCATTTATCGGTTTTTCAGCATCGCCGTAATTGTTGAAGTATTTATGGAAAGTGCGTGAGACATCGCTGAAAACAAATGAGAGTCGGAAGTCTGGTGAGTACGCCGGGTGGGGCAAGAATTGCCTGTCAAGTGCAGAAATGGTGTCTCTGACCGCTTTCGCTGTGTATGATGAGGCGTTGTCGTGCTGCAAAATCACTTTTCCGTGTCTTCTAGCGCATTCTGGTCGCTTTTCGATCAATGCATGGTTTAAATTGATTATTTGTTAACGGTAGCGAACGGTATAAACTGGTTTCAAAAGCTTATTAAAACGCCCTTATAGTCTGACCAAACGCACAGCATTGTCTCCATTCCAAAGCGATTGGGTCTTACAGTCGATGTTGATGGTGATTCTGGGTCAACTCAGTTTCATGCCTTCTGGATCTTTTCCATGACATGCAGATGATTACAACCATTTCGGCGACCAATCTCTCTACCACTTGTTGTAGAGTTTGCATATCGTTTACTCCAACAATGCTTACAATGCGGCATCTTCAAATTTTTTCGATTGACCACGGCATTCTTTGTGGAAATCGGTACTTTTGAATCATCTAAACCAACGCCCACAAGCTTCTTGCATTGGGACATTGTGATCGTAAGTTTCCACAAATATACGACGGCTTTCACTCGTGTTTTTCTTTGAGTGAACAAGAAAAGCAGTTAGAAAACTCGTTTCCACAGAAAATCATGTTTCCGCGGGGTTCGCTGGTTCGCGAAATGGATCTTGGTTATTGAATTAAGAACCAGAAGATACACATGTACATTTATTCACTTAAATTCACAAATATTTTACTACATTTTTTACGGGCAATTTTTCACTTATTGTCTTAAGTTTTGCGAGATTTAGCTTCACAAAATACTTATTTAATTTGACTTTGGAATCGACAGAAAATTGACTCTAACGTGCAATTTTGAACTGGTGCGTTCAATTCTTAATCTTCGCGCGTGTAAGTCTTATGTAAAACTTGTACTTTCAACTATCACTCTTTTCTCGTGATCAACCTCGAACTATTGACATGCAACGTTTCAACCCGAACGCTCTTCGCCAACCTTTCAACTGAAACTCTTCCTTTTTACTGTCTAGTCGGACTTCTACCTCGAATTTCTACCTATCCATATTCACGTGATAAACTATAAAAACCATCTTATTCCTGTTATTTTTCTCTAGTTTGGATTTTATACAAGTGCCTCACTTTGCCCCTTTACCCGTTCCAGGTTTGTTTCTTTGGTGGCAAGTGCTATTACTAATATCCGCTTTAGAGTATTTGTAAATTTTATGATTATATTTTTATATATACGAGGTGTGGCTATTAAATAACGAGACTGGCGATGCTACAGAAGAAGTACGCCAGCGACCAACAACTATTTAGCGGGAAGCCTTCTTTTTCGAATACAGTACCTCTCGTATAACCGTAGCCTTCGTTCGCATTAGAGTTGTTTTTTTTTGTTTCACCGGAGAAATGTAAAGTGTAACAATAGAATAGAATAATGAATTGTAAAATTTTACTTGAAACGGAAAAACCGCTACTGAAACTTATAATTTATTGAAAGAAGTATATGGCAATGAATGTTTATCGCGTGCAGGTATTTTTGAATGGTTTAATAGTTTAAGATGGCTCCGAAGACGTTGAAGATGATCCACGTCAAAAAAGGATGCTTATATCGAAAGAGTCGGTAATCTGGTTTGATCTGACCGTTGGTTAAGTATTCGTGCGATTGCTGAAACTCTAGAATTGACAAAGAAGCGTACCGCAAATTTTGCATAACAATTTTAACATGCAAAAAGTGTGTGCCAAAATAGTGCCTAACATTCTCACATTTAAACAAGAATAAGCTCGCAATAATGTTTGTACTGACACTTTAAATGCCATTGAAAATGACCCAAACTTATTGGAAAGGATAATAACATATGACTAATTGTGGTTTTTTCCTTATGATCCTAAAACGAAGCGCCAATTCATGCACTGGAAGAGCCTAAATTCACCGAGAACCAAAAAAGCTGAAATGAGCAAATAAAAATTCAAAACAATGATTATTTATTTTTACTGTTGTTTTTTTTTTCGATATTCATCGGATTGTGTACCTTCACTGGGTTCCTGAAGGAACCCTCAAACTATTAATCAACATTACTACCTGCATGTTTTTACTGAACTCCGTAAAAGAATTAGAAAACGACCCGAATTGTGCAAGGACAAGTCATGGGTTCTCTACCAAGACAATGCGCTGGCTCATTCCGCATTGTCTGTCAAGAGGTTTCTAGCCAAGTTCAGCATCCCAGTGTTAGACCATCCACCTTATTCGCCGAATCTTGTGCCGTGCGAGTTCTATGTTTCCTAATGTAAGATATGCATTAAAAGAAATAAGATTTGAGTCCGTTGAAGCTGTAAAAGTGAAAACGGCACGCAAAGAAGTTGTCAGAAGAAGACTTGCACTGCACCAGCACTGTTTCGAACAATGTCAATGTCAACTGTACATACATATCGATGTAAACTCTCGCCGGAACTTCATAGTCTTATAAGAAGTATCCTAAGTCCTATTCCACGACATAATCGACTTCTATGCCCAATTTCGTTAGAATCTTTCCATTCGTTCGAGCGTGATTGAAGAAAAAACATACTTTCTCATTTATAATATTAGTAAGATCTTTATTTCTATAGGTCTATCTTTGTAAAGAGAACGAGAGCTAACACTTTTCATCTAGTATATTTTGCTTAGATCTTCCACTTCAGTTTTTGTTTATTATTTGGCACATAAATTGGGTGTAGGTTTATCTTTTAACATGTTTCATATTATTGGGTTCAAATAACATCTTCATTTACTTGATTCAATAATGCTCTTTTCCTCTAAATATTGATTATAGTGAAAGTATATCTGTTTTGATAAATCTGATGTTTTTGTACTTACGTTAAATATTTGTTTTCAGGATAATACAAACCATGCACTATTTTACATATTCTATAATGTTCTACATATTCTATATTTGACATATTCTATAATGAATAACTGAATAATATATTCTTCTTCATTCTGCGGTGCTGCAGCTCATTAGTGAGCCTTGACCTCCGTGAAGTTTCGCTTACAACCGGATTAATCTCCAGCAACCCCTTGTTAGATTTTGATATATGTATCTCTTCTTATATTGCCCTGTTATCGTGACTGTGGTTTACCTTTTTTCTCTGTTACCCCCTATTCACCGCCCCACCATCATTTTCCTTGATATTCAATTTTCTGGTATTCACGCAACGTGCCCCGCCCATCTAAGTTACTGAGCCCTTACATAGTCTACAATATCCAGATCCTTGTACAATTGCTTGAAGGGTCAGCTACAGACCCCCATAAATAAAAAGTGCCCACCTCAGGATCGAAATCTCATTAGAAACTAGTAGGAGCCTCCGGGCTAACTAAAAAACCTGGCTGAAGAAGTCGACATTTGCTTGAGATCGAAGTTATACCTGATCCTACAAAGTCCATTGTGATTCACAGGATCAAAAATTCTTCTGAATACTCTTTTTTCAAATACGGCAAGCATCTCTTCAACTTTTTTTGTGAGGGTCCACGTCTCGCAGCCATAAGTGACAATTGGAAGAATGAGTGTTTTACATATCCCAGTTTTTGGGTTTTTATTAATAAATTTAGGTCTTAGGACAGAATACAGGGAATAAGTAACTTTATTACCCTTCATAATACGATATCTGAGTTTGATTTTTAGATACGTAAATTCTTTCACAATATCAATACTGTCATGACCGAATATTCAGTTTTGTGCCCTTTTTATACTGGTTCTTTTATCCATCACTTTGGTTTTGTCTATATTTGTTTCTAAACCTGCTCTTTTGGATCTCACCTATATTTTATCATATGTCTGTTTTAATTTTTTTTTGGTCGTGTTATAATGTTTATCCTTTAGGCCATCTGCATATCCCACGATTCATTTTTCTTTATCTATCATTGTTCAATTTACGTCTATATCTGTTTCGCTGATGACTTTATCCATTACTATGTTAAACTGAATATAACATGATAGTTAAAAAACACCAACTAATATTTTTATAACGAAGTGGTTGCATTATTCCAGAGTTACTCTTGAAAAATACTATTTCTTCATCAAAAAAAGTTATTTGTTTCCTGGAATTTTCAAATTAGATTACTTACAAGCGCATCACCACCGGCACAATATATTTAGGGTCAAAATGTTCTTTTTGTTTCTGTGACTACCTTTAATTAAGCTATACGTCTAATGGTCTCGTGAAACCATATATCGATTAGTATTATCTTAATAGTTTATTACTCACTATTGATAATGATATATTTTTTAAATTATTATTATTACGTTTAATACATAACCACATTTTGGTAAATATCACTCAAGACATAACATTAAAACCTACAGTTTACCAGGTGTGGCGGTTAATAATTCGTAATTTTTTTTAGGGATTGCACTGCAAACAAAGGTCGGTTCACAGTCTAATATCTAACGTAATTTTGTTGCTACGACAGTACCTTTTAAAATGACATTGATGTTATCGAGTTTCGAGCCTGTTGTAAAAACATTCACAACTGAAGAAATTTCACCTTCTAGATGTATACACGATTAATAAAAGTTCAGGCCCAGGATACTTCTATAAGCCTATGAAGTTCCGGCGAGTGTTTACATCGATATGTATGTATAGGATGTATATATATATATATATATATATATATATATATATATATATATATATATATATATATATATATATAAATATATATATATATATATATATATATATATATATATATATATATATATATATATATATATATATATATATGTATATATATATATATATATATATATATATATATATATATATATATATATATATATATATATATCTATATATATATATATATATATATATATATATATATGTATATACATATATATATATATATATATATATATATATATATATATATATATATATATATATATATATGTACATATATATTAACGATCTTAGAGGTTCCAAATACATGGAAACCGCTTATTTCCGAATTGCCCATCCGAAATTCTTCCAGTCAAACGTCCACCGCCCGTCTCACCACCACACCTCAACTGAGCGCCCCACCTACAAACTCACCTATTAATGCCGATCTAGTTGTGAACTCTGGAGAGTAGTCAGATTGAGGCCTCGGAGTAAATCAACTAGATTCTCTTGAAAAGCCGAAACGTCGAGATTTTACAACTCTAAAACGCGGTTCTACCCGAGAACGTCGTATATATATATATATATATATATATATATATATATATATATATATATATATATATATGTATATATATATATATATATATATATATATATATATATATATATATATATATATATATATACCCGCATCAATCCACTGCAGAATGAAGGCTCCTTCAGCATGTTTCCAGCTCTCGCGGTCCTGAGCTTTCCTCAGTCAGTCCATTGTGTTTTCGGTCTTCTCCATGGACGTTTACGATCAAACGGTATCCAGTTCCGTACCGCCCTGGTCCATCTTTCATCCCATCGCCTCGCTACATGGCCTGTCCACTTCCATTTCAATTGCTTTATTGTTCCAATGATGTCACTCACTCTCCTTTGTTCTGATCCCTGTGCAGGTCTTTCTATCCCATCTAGAAATGCCAAGCATACATCTTTCCATTCCCCTTTGTGCTACTCGAAGCTTCTGAACTGACTGTGATCTAAGTGTCCAAGTCTCATTTCCGTATGTCATAACGGGCAGGACACACATGTCAAAAACTTTTCTTTTCAGGCAAAGTGGTAGTTTGCTCTTAAACTCTATGTTGAGACTGCCAAATGCCTGGCAGCCACATTTAATGCGTCGTTCCACCTCCCGGACGGTATCCCCTTTCATTGAAACCTTCTGCCCAGGCTATATATAGTGATCCACAACTGCCAAATCCGTTCCCAAAATAGAAATCCTTTTGTCCTCAGCAAATTTATTGAACATGACCTGACTCTTCTTTTGGTTTATTTTCAAGACAAATGGTTCCCCAGCCTTTTGCAGCTCTTGGACGTGTCTTTGCAGTTCCTTTGGGTCTTGGGAAAGAAGAACAATATCATCTGCGAATCTAAGATGATTTAAGTATGCATCATAAATCCTTATTCCATCCTGTTCCCAATCCAAGAAAGAAGAGTCGATATTGCGTGACCCTGCCGTGCGTCCCACTTTACATTTATTCCAACCTCAAGATCGTCAAGGTGGACTGTCGCTGTAGCTTCATCATATATCGATCCTAGTAGGTTTACATAGATTTTCTCTACACCTTGAATAAGCAATGCATCCATTATGGCCCGCTTTGAGCTTGAATCAAATGCTTTTTCATAATCGATAAAAGCCAAGCACAGTGGCATGGTATATTCGTTGTGTATTTCTATGACCTGCTGTAGAAGCTGGATGTGATCCATTGTACTGAATCCACTTCTGAATCCTGCTTGCTCCCTTTGTTGTGCGTCATTAAGTTCTCTTAGTATTTTTTTGAATATTATCTTGGTGAAAACCTTGTACACCACTGATAGGAGGCTTATTGGACGGTAGTTCTTTAAATCTTCCCGTGCTCCTTTCTTATGTAAAAGAATCACTTCTGCATAAGTTGGGTAGTTCTTGTTGTTTGAGGCATTTTTAATATAATTTGGCTAGTGTTTTATATAAAGTCCGACCACCAGCTTTTAACATCTCCACAGTTATAGTATCCTTCCCTGGAGCCTTGCCAGTTTTCATCGAGTCTATAGCCTTTATCACTTCCTCTACCAGGGTGTCTGACACTTGTTCTCCAATGGTCATTGCTGTTCTTGACTGGTTCTGATCCTATATAGCTTTGAATAAAATTTTCGGACAACCTCTAATATTTCCATCCGCTCCCTGCACATTGTACCATCCACACACACTAAGTCAAAAATTTGCGACCTTTTCTTTCTATATATATATATATATATATATATATATATATATATATATATATATATATATATATATATATATATATATATATAAACACTCATATATATATACACAGGGTCGCTATTATGTGTGGAGGAAACGATCAATTTTCTCAACAGCACTTTGAGAAATTTTGATTAAATTTTGCACACAAACATTAAAAAATCTTTTTTTTTCCCGTCGCATGTTTAAAATCCAAGGATAACTTGATTTTTTTAATGACAACAGTACTTGAATTTGGCATCGCTTTCTGAATTCAACGATGTAAATAGTGCATGGGTTTTTTTGAAAATAGATTAGATTAGGTTAGGTTTGGCTTTCATTTGGTACTAAATGAAAATTTATTTTTCATTTAGTAGGCTATGAAACAATGGATGACAGATGAAGTATTTAATTACACTTGACTACTGTTAACGTTAATTTGTGAATTACAATTTTTTTTAAAATTGTGTATGGAATTAATGTGTATTTAACTGAAAGAGAACGAATTGAAATATCGAAACAATTGTTGGATACGGTGACAGAAAATGCACTTATGATGAAGTTTGTCGAGTATTCAATGAAGTACATCCAAATAAAAACACCATTAAGTCAAGAGTTTCAAATACGATGAAGATATTCAATGATAAAGACATTATGAAAAGTCATCAAAATTAGGAAGACAAAAAACAAAAATTAACGACAAAAATTCGTTCAATGTTTAATTTAGATAGTAGGCAGTGCTAAGGTTTCCATGCAACAATTAGCTTTAAATCATAACATTTGTAAACGCTCAGTCCAAAAAATAATAATAAAAAAATGTATCCTTACAAGATACAATTACTACAAGAAATAATGGTTAAAAAAAAACACGAATTAATATTTTTATAAGGAAATGACTGCATTATTCTAGAGTTACTCTTGAAAAATAATATTTCTCCGTCAAAAAAAGTTTTTATTTCCAGGAATTTTCAAATTAGGCTACTTACAGACCTCTCACCACCACACAATTTCTTCAGGGTTAATATGTTCCTCACAAAAGAAATAGATTTAATACAAATTTGCTATGAAATTCAAACATATGGTGGAAAAACTTAAATCGCTGTTGACAATGAGCCTAAACCTTTTTATTAAAGTCTCATCGTGGCGACATCTCTGTAATAATTTGCAAACATTATTATGGCAATTACAATATGTCGTTTGTACAAAAATTGTTTGTATCTGTGACTACCACTAATTAAACTATACGTCTAATCTTCTCGTGAAACCGTATATCGATTAGAATTATCTTAATAGTTTATTAATTACTATTGAAAATGATATGTTCTTTAAACTATTATTAATTTTAATTCAGGATAAGATAGGTTTAATACATAACCTCATTTTGGTAAAATCACTTAAGACATCACATCAAAAACTACAGCCTACCAGATGTATGGTGTGGCGATTAATAATTCTTTTATTTTTTTAAAAGATTGCACTTGAAACAAATGTCGGATCACAGTCTAATCACTTATGTAATTTTGTTGCTACGACAGTACGTTTCAAAACGACATTGATGCTGTTGAGATTCTAGCCATATAAAGAGCATTTGCTTTTATGCTGTGGGAACTGTTGTCCAAGGTTGTGGGAAGAATGTATCGCGTAGTTTCGACTGCTGCGAACATTGACCGTAGGATGGCGCGTGTTGCATTGAGATTGAGACTCGCCATCAACATGGCCAGTTGACTTGATCTTGCTCTGTTTGTTTCTATTCAGCTGTCTCCTTGCATTAGACTCGAGTTCAGCTGATTATGGCTGTGAGGCCAGAAACGGTCCTGGGAGGTACTTGTCTCGAGGTGATGGTGACGGCTGATTTGAAACGAACAGAGGTACGTGGAAGTACGGATGAAAGATTTCTGTTATTCAAATATCTGTTTCCACGGCTCCACTACGCTATCTTTTGCGTATTTTTTTGTATTTATTTGTATTTTGGGAGGTACTCTACGGATTAAAACATAAAAAAGGTGCTATAAATATACCCCAAAAATTGCTTCTTAAAGGAGCTAGTGCCCCTAAACGGGGAACTCCGAAGATGGTTTTTGCGCAATGTTTTCGAAACAGTTTTACTAAAGTCATGAAACTCTGTATACTTCAATAAGTTAGAATGTAAAAACGTTTTTTTGTGTTAATAATTGGATATTTTAGTTAGGGGCGCCTCCTTCGTAAATTCAATAATTTGATTTAAAAAATTTAAAAATATTTCAAACAAAAAAGATTTTTAGGTAAAAAAGGTCCTCTTATTTCATCTCGTTAGGTATATCCTAACGGTATATCCTAGTTTTCCAGAAAACTGCCTTTTTCTAAAACGATGCAGGATTACATGGATGTCGAAATGCACCTTAATAATTAAATAGAAAATATTTATTCGGTTGCCAACAATAATAAGACTAATTACTATTAAGGATTTAGCACATATTCACAACAGATGTTGAAAATGACCTCCATTTATCTCAATGCACCCTCTATTTTTTCTTATTAATAATAATAAGATATAGAATATCTTATATTATAGAATAGATAGAAGACTCTTAATACTGTGAATATATATATATATATATATATATATATATATATATATATATATATATATATATATATATATATATATATATATATTATTATTCACGTATGGGCCCGGGTGGACCACGCGAAGTACAATTAGAGGCGTTTGTTGTTGTTAGCCTTCCTTTGCGCCCATACTAATTTCATTCTTTCGCTATGAGCTTTTTTTCTTTCGTCAGACCAACTTGTTCCAATCTTCCTACATTTTTCTCTCTGGCCAACCTTCCAAACGTTAACCTTGTGTCTGAAACAGCCTCTATCCTGAATTTCACATTGTGTAATATTTGCTGATCTTAGGTCCTCTTTAATTGCAGAAATCCATTTAATTATTTCTACTTTAGCTCTACTCTTATTTTCATAAAATTCGACTATTTGTCTAGTTAGCCTACTCGGATTCATCCGTTTTATGTGTCCGTAAAACTTAAGTCTTCTTTTTCTCATATCGCTATGTATATCTGTATATTGTTTGATTTCTTGGTTTTCTCGAAGTCGGTATGTTGTTGTATTTATTTGTTTGGGGCCTAGGATTTTTCTTATGATTTTTCTTTCCTTCTTTTCAATGTCCTCGATGTCCCTCTTTCTATTCAAAATGAGCGTTTCTACCCCATATAGACATTCTGGCTTAATAACTGTATTGTAAAGTGTCTGAGTTTAGTGTTTTTAGATAGGCATTTTTTGTTGTAGATATTTTGTGTAAGTCTCAATGCCGTTTCCATTTTTTGACATCTACTCTTATTGGCCGCTTTTTCCAACCCATTTTCCATGATTATTTCACCCAAATATTTGAATTCAGAGACTCGTCTGATGTTACCATATTTTGTTTTTAGAAATGGTGTTCTTAGTCTGTTGCAAGTCATGTATTGTGTCTTTTCAAAGGAAATTTGGAGTCCTACCTTTTCTGATGTTTCTTTAAGAATTTCAATGTGTTTCTGTGCCGTTAATACATCTTGAGCCAAAATTGCTAGATCATCAGCAAACGCCAGACAATCAATTTTGATGTTGGTTCTCCCCAGTTTAATGGACTGGTCAATATTCAGGGCCGACTTTTTTTCACGCCACTCCTGTATTACTTTTTCTAGAACACAGTTAAATAAGAGTGGCGAGAGTCCATCCCCTTGTCTCACTCCAGTTTTAATTTCGAAGGGCTCTGAGATGTCACCCATGAATTTAACTTTTGACCTTGTGTTAGTTAATGTTGCTTTAATAATTGCCAGCGTTTTCAGATCTAGTCCTTGTTCTTTCAAGATTCGGAATAAAGATTCGCGGTCTATAGAATCATATGCTTTTTTGAAATCCACATATGTACAGACGAGATTTTTATTGTACAGTTTTTGATGTCTTAGGATCCACTTTAGATTCAGGATCTGTTCAGGGCAGGATGTGCCCGGTCGAAAACCTGCTTGATATTCACCAATTTTAGGTTCCAACTGTCCTTGTGCTCGGTCTAGTAGACATTGAGATAGAATCTTGTAACAAACTGGGAGAAGAGTTCTATAGTTGTAGAATCCCTCTATAGTTGTTTACATCCGTTCTATCTCCTTTCTTGTGTAGTGGATGGATTAGAGCATCTTTCCAATCTTCCGGAATCCGTTCGGTTCGCCAAACTTCTTGTAGAATTTTGGTTATTTCGTTGATTGTACCTGGACCAGCGGATTTCAAAAGTTCAGCAGTGATTCCATCTTCACCAGAAGCTTTGTTATTTTTAAGCCGCTTGATTTGCCTAATTATTTCATCTTCATTCGGTGGTAATGAATCTGGGTTTGTTTGTTTAGGGTTTAGTGTTGGTAATTTGTTTAAAGGCTCAGGACAGTTTAGTATTTGTTCAAAATATTTCGCATTTTTTGCAATTGTCTTAGTTATTTAGAGCTAATTGTCCATTTTCCTTTTGGAAGCAAAGACTTTGGGGTTCATAGCCTGTTAATTTAGTTTTAAATGTTTTGTAAAAGTTTCGGGTGTTATTTTTTTGGAAATCTTTTTCTATTTCATTAAGTTGATTGTTTTCATATTTTCTTTTAGTTTGTCTAATTAGCTTCGATGTTTCTTTTCTTACTTCCAAAAAGATGTTATAGTTTATTGCTGTTTTTGGACTGTTCCAATCTTTGAATGCTTTACTTCGGCTTAATACTGCTTGCTCGCAAACTTCATCCCACCACGGATGTTTTCTACGTTTTTGTAAAGGGACCAACTTTAAGGCTGTTTTAATAATTTTTTGTTTCAATTCTTGCCAGTTCTGAGCTGGTTGTTTATCAAGCTCTTCTGTTAGGGATGGTTTTATTTTCCTTGGGTCGAACTTTGGTATTAGCAGTCTCTTTTGAATAAGTTTTCGAGGTTTTAAGCTAAGTTTGATTCTAGTCAAGTAGTGATCCGTGTCTATGTTAGCTCCTTTCCTGACTTGAACATTCAAAATCTCTTTATAATTGGGGTACGAAATGGCAACATGGTCAATTTGAAATTCACCTATGTACGTGTTTGGGCACCTCCAGGTCTTTTGTTTTGTTATTTTCTCCTTAAAATGTGTTGACATTATTTTTAGATTAAACTGCGAACATAGTTCAACCAATCTTCTACCATTATGGTTAGTCAATTTATGAGCGGGAAAGCTGCCGACTGTTTTCCTGTACTTTTTTTCTTTCCCCAGTTGGGCGTTGAAATCACCCAATAGGATTTTTACATGGTTAGAGGGAATTTCAGAGATAGTCTTTTCCAGAATTTCCCAGGACTTATTATATATATATATATATATATATATATATATATATATATATATATATATATATATATATACATATATATATATATATATATATATATATATATATATATATATATATATATATATATATATATATATATATATATACAGTTATTTATTTCCAACTTTCTTCGACAATATTGAACTGAGAAAGGGGTAATTTTCACAACAAAACTGCGGCAAAATTTCCTCATCGGCTTATGAATCACAAAAATGAAACCAGATTTCTTCGTCGTACAAAGGTAATACAAACAATTCGAAACCACTAAGGTATTGTCACAATCATTCACTTTTGATTAGTATTAGGATAATGATTTTATTTAGTAGAATAATTTTTTATTGTTCGATATACACTGAAATCAGCTTTCCGCATCTTTCTTCTATATTTTAAATCCCAAAGCAAACCCACTTTTACATTATTAAGAAATAGCAATTTCTTACTATTATTCACATATAAATATATTTAACAGAATATCCAGTTAAAGCCAGTTTCTTGATAAGCGAACGGTACTCTATATTATGAAAATTCCAATTTTCCGCGAAAACTTAGTCCTTGCAATCATATAATAAAATTACTGTGACTCAATTAAGAAATAATTTAAAATTGTTTTTTAATTACATATTCTGAAAAATTAATACCGATATGGTACAGAATATAATGTCATTGGTACGCCACTATTTGTATGAAATTATATAAAATGGCCACATCATAGAAAGGTTAAACGACTAAAAAAGACTTTCCGGCTTATTGTTCATCATTGCGTAAAGAGAAAAAACATCTTTGACTGATATCATCAACATTTTATGACGTTATAAATAAATATCTGACAGAAATAAAATGCAACAACCATGAGCAGAAGGGAGAAAAAAAATCAATAAAAGAAGACAGTTTACAAAGCGGAGTTCGGATGACCACACGTAAAAGGCTTCGGTCGATCGATTATAAATTTATTGTAATAACTCTATAATTTACTAGTAATGATACCTACATGAACAACAATACGCCATACTATCGACGTAATAAAACTGTTCCTGCCTCGCTTTGGACTATTGGAAAATGAAAAAATAAGAAAATTTATTTCTTCATCTGGTAGTTTAAGAGTCGTGCAGTGGCGTATCATGTTTCAAAAACAAATGATAATTTCATTTAGAGTTTGGAGATTAATCTATAAGCTAAAGGTATAAAAATGCATGACTGTTTAGTTACTTCTCATTAACATCAAAGCGTTTTCAAAAATTTTTACATATGAACACTATTCGTTTTACGAAATAGAATACAAAAGCACTCGCATAATCGATCATATAGTAGCGTATTGTCAGATTATAAATCACTTAAAAATGAGTATTAAGATATCATGGAACTCATGTCAATAATTTTCTTCAATAATTTACTGTAAAACAATTCCAAGAGGTAAGAAACTTAAGATGCTTTATTTCCAATTGATGCAGGTTGATAAAATTTCCCTCAAATAAACATTATACGAAATATAAACAGAAAACAAAAAAAATTAATGATGAAAGGTTTGGATAAATAAAAAAACGTTCGGGTATATGACACAGACATATACATATGCCCAAAAATTTGGAATATTCAAACATTTCACTTATTTATTGATATTAAATTTTTCTTCTACTCGTTTATGTAATTATCATTTTATTACAACTCTAACTGGTACCAAATAAACTCACCACCACCAAATATCAATGTGTGTAAAATTGATTTATTATTTTCGAGTTAAAAAATTACAATGTACCAATTGCCTTCAAAAGTAATTTCAAAATAAAAAGGACAACTTTCAATAAAACTAATCAGTAGTAGTTCCTCTCTAGGTCTGTATGCATGCCTGTAAGCGATTTGGCATGCTGTTTATTAAATGATCAATTTGGGCTTGTGGAATTTTCTCCCATTCTTCACGAGTAGCATCTTTTAGTTCGCGCAGGCTAAGAGGAGGATTGTTTCGTTCCTTAATGCGTTTTTCAGAATGTCCCAAGCATGTTCAATGACATTCATGTGAGGGGAATTTGCTGGCCACCCTAAATTGGTTATTGCCTCCTCTTAAAGAAAATTTTGTATTGCTTCTGTTCGATGAGGAGGTGCGTTTTCATCCGTGAAAACAAATCGTCGCCCAGTGCGCCTCGGAACAGACGCACAAAAGGATTTAAAACTTCCTCGATGTACACAACAACACCAGTGACTTTTCTCTCCAGGGCCAGTAGAGTTCGTGTCCGACCAGTGTCCGTGTACCCCTCATAATAATACCCCATAACATCACGCTCCCACCTTCAAATGGAATACGTGGTTGAGCTGTTTCTAGTCGGGCTTGTCGACCTGGAGCTCTCCAAACTAACGTTTTTCGTGAATCACAAACCAAGACAATTCTTGTCTCATCGGAGAACATCACGATATTCCAGTTAGGACTATGATCCACCATTTCTCGAGCCCAGTGCAATCTTATATTTTGAGTTGAACATGTTGTTACTAGAACATTGCTTGTTGGAACAAAGTAATTACTCTTGATATGTTAAAATGAGATATTACGTTTTTAGGCATTTTTAAAAGAATTGATTGAAAATTGAAAAAGAAATGAAATAATGTGTAAATACCAATACCAATGGAATGAGCAAAAATCGAAAAACCTGAAAAAAAATTTTCATTTAAAAACGGTCTAAAATAAAAATCCATCACAATTGTTAGAGCTCAATAGACGTAGATATCCTGTTTATAAATTTTAGATCAATTTTAGATCAGTTTATTTAGATCAAGCTGCCATAGTACTTTTGACATTGCTACGCTTAATAAACGGATAATGAAAACGGAGGTGCGACTACAAGAACTATTGATCGATGTTGACAATATATATTGTGATATTACTTGGCTCTGTGAAACACGAAAAAAAGGCGAAGAGTTAATCAAACTAGAACCAAATGGTCATGTACTCTACACCCGAAGTACGGAGAATAGCCGATGTGGGAGAATTGGATTCCTCATCAATCTAAAGCTGAAAGAAAGTGTAGTAAAATTTGAAAGTATATCTGACTGACTAGCCCAAAGCTTCATTTGGCTGCAAGCTGTAGGGATGAGGAAATTGAGGAATTTTATGATGATCTGGCCCAAGTTCTAGACAAGGAGAGGTGTAGGTACAAAATCCTGAGAGGTGACTTTAATATTTAGTTTCAGTTTAGTTTTTTATGTTTTAGTTCAGTTTTAAGAACTGCTAAAAATGCAACTGGCCCATATGGAAATGGTGAGAGGGACAATTGAAGTGACAGGCTCGTTCACTTTGCTAAATAACTCCATATTATAAATTCATTTTATATGAAAAAGATCAGCAAAAAAATAGTCCTTCTGGACTCACAAGTGAAATAGATTACATTATGCCCAACGATAAAACAATATTTTTAAATTGTACTGTCCTTAACTATTTTAATGTTGGAAATGACCACCGAATGGTACGAGCAAAAATTAGGATAAACTTCCAAAAAGGGCACGAAAGAATGATAGGATTAAAAAGGGACTAAGTGGGTCCTGGGAAGCTGATGGAGAGGGGCAGCGATTTTGAGATTGCTCTGTCGAACCGCTTTGCTGTGTTGCAAGACCCGAAGGAGATGGAATTTACAGACCAATATGAAGATATCGAATCGGCTGCTTCAACAGTACCAGAAGATAAAAGTTTCAAACAGTCAAAAATATCCAATAGGACCATTAATTTAACGAAAAAACGACGTAGTAGTAGTAAAAGTAAGCAATTTAATTCGTTGTTATTAACACGTGGTTCGACAAAAAAGACGTGGCAACAGAGCATTTGTGGTTGCATGTAAAAATATATATCAATGTATATTGTGTGGAAAAAAACAGACGCTACAAAATTATATTAAAAATATAAATTAAATATATTAAAAAATTTGCATTCTAGACATAAAGGTAAATTCTGTAAGAAAACTCAGATTCAAAAATGTCATACAAAGTAATCTCTCTTTTTAGCTATAACTCTATCTCTTTCTCTCCCTTACTGCTTGCGCAACGTTGCCAGACTTTTGATCAAATATTTGGTTATTTATATTGGAATGTTGAAAAAAAAGTTTTACTTCAATTATTTAAATAATTATATCGGTAACCCGATATTATTCATTTATAATAACATTCTGCAAATTTTAAACTTTATCACGTAATTTTTTTATTCTATAAAATTGGAAAAATTGAAAAATCCGTGGCGGAAATCATTCTACCATAAAAGGCTGTATATAAGAACGGTTGAAAATATATTTTTTCTAAAAAACTAGACGATGGATAATTTTAAAATTTTGAGAATAGTTGCATATATTGGACATCCTTTGTCACAATTATCGAATTTCAAGTCTTATATTTGGAAACTCGTATTTTCCATTGATTCGCTCGTACTTCCTTAAATCACCTATATTACAAATATATCGAATATATTTTGCAATACCTTATAAAAAATCATGCATTAATATATTACCCTGATTCTATAAGTTTTGTTTGTACTACAATATCACATATCAAAGCTTCATAGTGCTACTTTTGGAAGCAATTGCCAAAAAAATAGCTGGTTATTTTACTATATTTTAGCTAGTTATCTTTATTTTAATTACCGATATTTGGTTATTGATTTTTCAGATTGAATCATTTCCTGAAACGCTCGTTGAGAAGTTAAAAAAAGTGATTTGGTGTGTAGTAAATATCTTCGAATTTATTGAATTATCATAACATAAACATAGATATACAGATACTTTGCCTTATATATTTGTTCGTTTGTTTGTTCGTTTACAGTTATTTTCCATTCACGTAATATGTGAAGAAATTATTTAACATAACTATTGATAAAAATTTCATATAATTATTTAATATGTACCAACACTGGCTTATACTATATAAGCTGACGTTTATGGCGCCCAGTAACAAGAACCTTACAAACGCAGATCTCTGACAATCATTTCTTTTGCTTGTTGTTTAACTCGTGATCTTTCGTACCTAAGTACTTCAATGAATACTAAGCAAATTTATTCTAGCAGTTCATTTGAATTCTGCGAGTACTGCCATCGACCATTGGCTATATCGTCGTATTATTCAGTGTAAAAAGACGATGTTCGAATCGTCGGCAATTTTATGACGATTGCATATTAGCCCGTAGCAGTAATCTGGCCCAACATTAGTAGAAATATCAAAACACTATCAAATAAATTTTTTTATGATTTTAAACAATTATTAGGGACTTATTCGGATAATAATGTCGATTTTTGTAGAACTTTTGATTTTTTGAGGCCAACAATTCATCAAGCCAAATTTCCATTTCTTTGTAAGAATATAAATGTTGTTCTGAAAATTCGTGCTCCATCGATTGAACTAAATGGTAGTCCTAAGCGTTAAGCTAATTAACGTTTAACGTTATCGTTTTCCAAATAGTTTTTTACACATTTGGCAACATTTAATCTTAAAGAGTAAATCATCTCCTGATAATGCTAACATGGCTAACAAAACGTGCGTCGAGAAGTTTAAAAAAGTGATTTGGTGTTTAGTGGTAAATCTCTTTGAGTTCATTGTACAAGATGTTAAAGTATATTCGATGTTTTAGAATAATAAATGCAACATGAATTCACCATTATACGTCAGAAACAAGGCAGTAATTCGTGTAGTGGGATGGAGAAGATGAACATAAGCCAAAGAAAGCGAAAACGGATGTAATGCCTTTTCCGTCTGCAGGAAAAGGTATCGTTCCAGTTTTACGGGATTGTCGTTATGTGATGCTCATAGACAACCTGACAAATACCAGATAGTACTACGTTTCACTACTGGACTAAATTCAACTGTACTATTTAGGCTAAATTATCATTTAGTTAAAACAGAAAATACTCTTTCACGACTATAATGCACTTACATACACGTATCGGGCTATTACTGCGAAAATTCACGATCTAAGTGTTTCCACATGCGCCGTATTCGCCGGATTTATCTCCCAGCAATTACTCCCCCTTTCCAAAACTGAAAAAATAGCGCACTCTATAAGGATTTATATCAAATAACAAAGTCGAAGCTGAGAAAAGCAATTACTTTGCAGAGTTGGAGAAACTGCATTATACTAGGAGAATGAAAAGGAATGTTGTTGGTTTATGTGGAGTGAATCGCAAGGTGCCTTCGTTGAAAATAAAAATCTCAAAAATCTTCTGTTTTCTTTGTCAAATCGAAAACTTTTCGTACGCCCCTCGTAAATCTCTAGAAACTAATACAATATTTAAAATAATTAATCAGCATTTCAAAATACGTCTCAATATTACGTTTTAGTATCTCGTTCGATATTGTACCCCTATTTTTCTAATAACTAGGAATCATATCAGCTCAATGGTTAAGTATGACAACTATCAATAATTAACACTGATGTTGTTGAGTGAAGCTAGATTGCGGCACAAGATCGTTCCTTCAGCTTCCTTCAGTACGATTTCCACCCGGAATTTTGGCGTATCATCAAAAGATCGTTCTGTAATACTACCACTTATACCCTCGTCACAATATTGTATTTATATTGGTTATTGTATTGTATTGTATTGTATTGTATTGTACGAGGTGTGTAAATAAAT
Source organism: Cosmopolites sordidus (assembly GCA_031761425.1). NCBI lineage: Eukaryota > Metazoa > Arthropoda > Insecta > Coleoptera > Curculionidae > Cosmopolites > Cosmopolites sordidus. The sequence goes on along the minus strand of JARFXV010000813.1, from coordinate 758,082 downwards.
TAATGAGACAGGTATCGTAGCCTTCTACCTGATAACACTGTCGGTTTCCTTTTTAGAGGGGGGACACGCCAACACCCGATGCATCTTCAGTACGAGTTTGAACGCAATAAAGCCTCTTGATGCTCTGTAGCTATTTTAGTCGTGGACCAAATGTTTCTAGTAAATTCTGAAAATCAGTGACAACAATGTAGGTGCACTATCAAGTTTTGTTTCAGACTTGGACATAGTGCTACGGAACAGTTTGCAAAATTTCAACAGACATATCAAAACAGTAATTTATCAAGAACCTAGGTTGTCAAGTGGTTCAAGGAATTCTCACAAGGTCTGTAAATGGAGTGGAAAGGAGTGGAAAGAAAGTGGAGGAGAAACAGAAATGTTTTGGTGAATGTAATGTTTACGTCACCTTGATGAACATTCAATCATTTTAATGTGGATCCTAGACATTCTGATTATGATTTTGATACTTTAAATCTCGAACTAAAACATTAAATTCAGGCTGTGAAATCAGATGCGGCCCTGTTGAACACCCTGGATCATCAAATTAGGGATATGTTTCGATTTCTTGGCCCTTTTCCATCACTGGGATGCTTTCTTCTCCATCTCACTAATTGTTCAAGATATTGTTCAATTCGACTGGGATATTTTGGTTTATTCCTTCAGTTATATACCGTGAAACCTAAATTCTTCGAATGTAGTCCCTTCCAACTCTCGAGCGTCATCTTTTTGTAAAGTGGAATAGGCTTAGAATCGGGAAATGTCGCTTCTCACATGGCCATTTAATAAGTGGTGACCCTCCGTCAGTATGTTCGTTAAGTGGTGCTCCTCTTTCCATTCGTCACGTCTTACTAGAGTGCCCTTCGCTATCTGCTCTGGGGGGACTCTGGACTTCTCAGGGACCTTCCGTCTATTTTGTCATCTCATTGCTCCAGTACTCTTTTTGAATTCCTCCGTTCCTCTTCCTACTTTCCTTTAATATAGTCCATCTCTACTATTCTTAAACTCCTTTTTCCCTTAAATTTTCGCCTATTCCTCTACTCTTAATTGAGCTCTATTCCATGCATTACATCTGACTATTTGTAGCAGTTCCTTTATTTACTGTTTACTGCCTATTAATGTTTGAGTTCCATTGGAATATAACCATACACTCTTCGATCCATATTATCGTAATTTGCACTTTATATACAATATTTACTATATTCAAGTTTTATAAGTTCGTGTCTGGTATACACTCTTTATGGGCTGTTAAATGGCCTTAGTTGTTGACGCGGCTCTAAATTGAAAAATTCAATTCGATTTCCTGTAGAAATTATGTATATTTAGTGAAAGGAATCAACGGATTCAGCTTTTCTTCATTCAGGGTCAAAATTCGAAAGTCTAATGAATTTAGAACAGGAAGTTCGTGGCTATGTTCGATAAGTCGTAAAGTAGATGGTAAATTAGGATACTGTACAGTATGTCTAGACTTTGGGCCAATACCACGAATAGGTCTTTCAAATTGAGCGGTTTTCCTAATTCTTGAATAAAACACAGATGGTCATTTGTATCAATTTGCCTAGGACTAGTTTCATTTCAGAAGTGTAACGTATGACATTTATAAAAATGGAGTTGTACGTAATTCAACAACCTATTAAAATTGTTGAATTATTTAATAAAAGTGGACGTTCAGTATTTTTTTTTTTTAGAAAATTACTGAATTTGATGGTTTACACTAATCGTCCATCTGAAAACACTATCAATCGAATTGTTCAAAAATTTCAACAAACTGGTAGAAGATAAAAGAAGAGCAATTTATAGCTGTAGTGGTCGTTCACAAGAGCATATTGATTTGGTACGTAAAAGTGTTTCTGAAGACACAAAAATTTCCATTCGTCGACGTTCACAACAATTTGGATTCAGTAAATCCACAACATGACATATTAAACGAAAAAATTTAATTCTGAAGGCATATAAGGTTCAAACAACACAGGAACTAAACCACTGGATCATTCAAAACGTTGTGAATTTATCATTTGGATCAAAAAACAAAAAGAGGCTTTTTTAAAAAAATCATTTTTTAAATCATCTTTTCAAAAGAAGCACATTTTGAGATTCGTGGCTATGTTAATAAACAAAATTGTTGTATTTGGGGTGATGAAAAGCCACGATTGATTCATGAGAAACCTTTACATCCTAAACAAGTCACTGATTGGTGTTCATTATGGCCAGGAGGTGTAATTGAGAAGTATTTCTTACAGAATGGTGCTAATGAAGCTTCGATATCGTAAGATAATAAGTGGATTTTTGTGAACTGAATTGAATAATATTGATCTGGAGGATATGTGGTTCCAATAAGATGCCGCTACACCTCACTATGCTAATAAAATAATTGATTTATTGAGAGGAAATTTTCCTGAGCGAGTTAGTGCAACAAACGGTGATGTTAAATGGCCACCAAAATCATCATGTAATGTGTATACACAATTGGACTATTTTCTTTGGGGTTACGTGAAAAGCCAGGTCTATAAGAACAATCTAGAATCGATTGCTAAACTAAAGGATGAAATTGTTCGGGCCTTTGGTGAAATAGAGGTACGTTTATGCCAAAATGTCATTCAAAATGTTGATAAAAGACGTTAAAAAGAAGTTCACTCGGTAGATATTTCTACCGAGTGAAGATATTTCTAAACTCGTGTTTAAATGTCATATACTATGCTTTAATTACCACTAAAAAGTTTTTTGAAGTTAACGCAAATGTTGTGCTTTATTCTTGAATTTAAAAAACCACTCAACTTAGCAAACCACTTAAGGGCAAAAAAGTAATCTATGACATGGTCTTTCTGTTCTGGCTTTTGGCCTTTCACGATTTACTTTTCACCAACCAACTTTTCACCTTTTCACCAACCAACGTCTTCACAATACTAGACAAGTTTTAAATATATAAGGATTCAATGCCTTGTCTTGTTCTCCAGTTTTAGTTCTGAAATAAAATTCCTTAGTCTCTCGCACATGCACATTATTGCGATTTAAAGGTAAGCCCTTCGCACACATAACACAAACTGTTGATAATATTTACACACAGTTTAGGTGTTATTTTTAAAATTAATCGCAATCAAAGGAAAAAATTGGGAAGAATTCATGAAACTTACTACTCACGACATTCACAAAAATTCCATGCATTCGAAAGCCGATAGCCTACTAATTGATATAATCTGAATTGAAAGCATACTTTGTAGATTTAATAAACAGAATTAAATATGTCTTAGCCAGTTATGCTCGCCAGTATGTACTTCAGATACATGTCCTGAATGAAAATACTGCATATTATTAAAATATAAATTTGCGTGTTATAGAAAATCTATGGGTGATAGAAAAATTGTGTTTTCTCGTGTTTGTAAACACAACTTTACAATAAATGCTCTCATTAAGCAATCAGAATTGCTTGATGACAGAAACTTCGCAGTGACCTATATAAAAGAAACAATTTTAATCTGTCGTTTGAGGAGGCAACTAAATTGGATTAAGGTTTATATTACTTATACTTTTAAAAATTCACCATCGTAAATTGAACCAAATTAGAACGGCACATAAATTAGCCCACTATCTGAGACAGATATTTCCTAGAATGTCATTTTTAATCTTTATCTGAAATCGTTTTAAATATATTTTTTAAGTACCAAGCCAAATCCTTTGAACCTTTTTCCTAGCAGTTTCCGAATGAGTGTTTTAAAAACCGATCGTCATTAATTTTTAGACTGCTGGCATCCAGTAATAGGAACAGAGTCAGATAAATAATCAGATGATAAATTATATTATTGGCTAACGAAGCAGAAAAACAAACGACTGTTTTCCAACAGTGTCGGATGCAAACAAAATAATATAAACATTATGCAGTCAAACTAAACTATTTCGGAACATAAAAAAAAATCAGCTGATTTCAACGATTAGCTAAAAAATAACATTATATTATTTGATATACATAGCCATGTCATGAATTATGTCCCTAACTATGAAGACGTGCTAGGATGATTTTAAATGTCAGTTGTGTGTCTATTATTTAACAAGGCTAGACAAGATTTTTAAACTAATTTGAAGATTTCTTATGGCGTTAGAAGCAGCAGTATAGTATTTCACGTAATGCAGCAAAGCAAATTAGCAAAACATAAGTTTAGATAATTATTGCATTGTAGTCTACAAACTATCAAGTGTGGTGTTTAATAATTCTTAATTAAAAAAAACACGTTTAATTTGCGAGAAAAGTAAAAATGGTTTATTCAAAGTATACGCCATCGCTAGCGGCATATTTTCCCCATCTCTCAGGTAATTTGTAGATGACCTCCAAAAAAACCATACATCTTTTGAGGTGGTCCAGTCATCAAACCATTTTTCGACATCTTCGTGTTGAGACATCGATGAAAACAAGTGGTAGTTGGAAGGAGCCAAGCCTGGTGAGTAGATTTCCCAGCCAAGTGCATAAATCGTGTCTCTGACCGCTTTCGTTGTGTGTGATGAGGCGTTCTCGTGATGAAAAATCACTTTTCCGTGTCTGGTAGCCCATTATAATTGCTATTCTATTAATACGTGGTTCAAATTGATCATTTATTGGCGGTAGATAACGGTATTAATTGCTTCACCTGATTTCAGAAGCTCATAGTGTACAACACCCTTCTGATCCCATCAAATGCACAGCATTGTCTTCTTTCCAATGCGATTCGGTATTGCAGTCAATGTTGATGGTTGTCCTAAGTCAACCCATGATTTTCTGCATTTTTTCTTCTCGAAATATATCCATTTTTTATTTCCACTCAAGATTCGATGCAAAAAAGTTCTTTTTTTCATGTCCACAAAGCAAAACTTCGCACACCGATATTCGCTTTTCCATCTCTCTGGTCCGCTAATGTGGTACCCATTTTCCTAGCTTCTGGATCTTTTACATGGCATGCAGATGATCACAAATGATTCGGCAACCAACATTTAACCTCTCTGCCATTTGTTCTTGAGTTTGCATATCGTCTTCTTCCAACAATGTTTGCAATTCGGCAACTTCAAATTTGTTCGGTTGAACTGGGCGTTTTTTGTATTACAAGTCGAAATCACCACTTTTGAATCTTCTAAACCAATGCTATAAGAAATAGGCTGTATACCGACCTTTGTTTCCAGCGCCATCTCTTAAAATAAATAGGAATTATTAACCATCACACTTGGTATATAATAAATTAAGAGATGTCTTGGGTAATTATTGGGTAGGGTAGGATTATTTATTTATTTTTTAGTATGGCACCATACTACATATAATCATAAAAACAATAAGTATATACAAAAGAATGAGAAGGAAAAAAAAAGAAAACGCACAATGCACAAACAACACGTAGACGAACTATACCTTAATATCTAAGTTTCCAATCCACTCCATAACTGCAGCGTCGGCCCTCATGAAATCGTCCCCCTGATAGGAACATATGGGCATCTCCCACCAATATGTCTGATGGACTGTTTCAGTGAACCACAGTCACAACTTGGAGATTCGGTAATATCCAATTTATGAAGTGAATCAGCACATCGATCTCATCCAGTGCGGATTCAATTTAATTTGATCCACAGTTTTCTGTTAAGTTCGATGCCCACAGTATCACAGTTGTATTTCTCAAACCATTTCCACACTTAGTGATTTTCAATGTTTCTGTAATTTTGGTTCTAAAGATCTCTTACTTCGGTGTTACTTGTGATAGCTGGTCAGCATACAATAGTTGAGGGTTTCTTGATCGAACCTATTTTGTCGTAGAATAGGTTTACTGTAATGAATGGGTGAATGGGTAGTTCCAGGTTTTCTTGTATAATAGGGTATTATCTGAGCAGGGTCTCAAGAAGCCAGGGTGATGTTGTGGCCAGGGTGGGCCAGGTAAAGAATTTGATCTGCAATATCGCTGTCGCCACTCCTGTTATATTCCTTATATAGTTGTGAGCATCACTCATTCCACCCTGAGACATATTATTTTATTCAGGTGGACGGACAAACCTTGCAAGCTTGCCCTGCGAAAGTTCCATCTAGGTTGTGACAGTGACTTTACCAGTAGGATGGACAATCCGATATTCAAAATTATGGGCCTATGTGGGCTATGTGGGAAGCTTGATATGACTTCTATCGATGTAGGAATTGAGTGGTCTTTGCTATCATGGGAGACAAAACAGAGGTCTGGATTGTAACCCCTCAGCCAGGCAACTGATCGGAATGAATACATTCAAATCCATGGCGTCAAAAACAAGGTTAAGGTTGTTATTCTCTGCCCAATCAACAATAGTATTTCCACAGTCATTGTTCCGTGCATACTTTCACTGCTCATGATGGCTATTAAAATTACCAGAATATATTAATGGATGAGCGTTGATTGGTAGGACAATTGGTGGCCACTCTACATTAGGTGGTTTGTAGATGTGATGGATGAAAATATCTTCGAGCTTTATTGAGTCGTTACGGATTTCATCTGTTGTATTTGCTAACATTAGATCACATGAGCAATAAAATAAATGCACATGATCAATATTAACTCTAACGTAGGTAGCAACACGATAACGCGTTATGATAAGTAGCACCAATAAGCTCATAGCCATGGATCTTTCTTCTTTTACGAAGATCTTTGTCATTTGGAGCAAAAGTTTCTTGGATTAGAACCACATCAATATTATTATTCAAAAGAAATTTAGGCAAATATTCGCTTTTAGCTCCACTAATACCCTCTATATTTAACTGGCACACTCGTTTTTTTAGTCATTTATGTGCAACGTAGACTAGCCTTCCCGTGGTGCATCCTGGGAACGTGACTTGTCACGGCTCTCTCTCGGCTGTACATCTGGCTCGGCTGCCAGATCATTTGTTGGACTTCCTGGCAATAGTCATACAGATTAACCAAGGCGATCAAATAATAGTAAAAGATCCTCTTCAGGACCAAATGAGTAAAGTTCAAAGAATAAAGTATATCGACACGAAAAATTGAGAATTTATGAAATTAGTTGTGATCGAGGGGTTATTGCCCAAACTAAAAGATCAATATTATCCAAATATAAAGAACACATTGCCTATAGTAGATATGGGAGAAATGAAAAATATTGTATTGTCCAATATGCACTCGAGCATGACCATAATATAAATATTAATAATTGAAGACTTGTTAAAAGTGTAAATAATAATAAGGCTTATGATGCATATGAAAGCATTCAAATATAAAAATGTACGAAAACGACGAACCACGATAAAGGACCTGTTCCGTTCAGCCAACGTCCTTATGAGGGCTTGCTCTTACAACACATCACAAGTCGCGATGCTGAGAATCGTACCGAGCTAGAATTAAAAGAGAACCTGGAATGAGATGCTATTTGCTTTAGTGAAAAGTTTAGATTTTTTTTAGATGGTTATTATGGACTTTGAAGGGTCAGACGTCTTTCGGATGAAGGGCAAAATTATACTTTCGCTTCCGGAAGTGTAGTAATGTGCGAGGCTGTATGATTGGAACGCAGGTTAACCCTAATTGATATCAAGATATCCATCTCGAAAATAACCCAAAAACTTTTTAATAAAACTAGAAACTTTTAGTAACGCACTACGAGATATATTTAAGAATCTTTAATGGGATGAACTGGTTAAAGGGCTACCGAATAAAGAAAACTGTATTCTAAAAAATAAGAAATATCCACAATATACGAAGAAAATAATTTTCAACTAGTGCGTTCTTGCTGCTCTTACATACAACTATCAAGTATGGACGTACACAATGTCCAACGAAAATCAGTGAAAAGTCAAATGCTCCAAATAACCCTAAAATACAGAAAACTAAACCCGATCAGATTTAATACTAGACACCAAATTATTTTTTAAAATTTCTCGACGCGAGTTTCGCTAGTCATATTAGCATCATCAGGAGATAGATATAGATCATCAGAGAGCATATATTGATTAAAGTCACATTGGTGCATCGATTGCTATCGAGCAATTCCTATCCTAGTTGCAAAACACGCCCAACAATAATGTAAAATTATTGTTTTTCAAAAATTATATGATCCCATCCCAAGTGATCATTTACGGTTATAATTCCAATAAGTGATCTCAAAGATGGCGTGATTTTCGTGTCCTCCAATCCTTAGTTTGATGACAGGTTTATACTGCAAACATTGGCCCATCCTGTACCCTATTAATATAGTATATTATAACGTGTTCGAAGAATCACGCTACCATTTTAATTACTTATAACTTTTAAAACAAACAAGACAGATTTTTTTTATATAATATGTTTACTTCACTTTTTAAATTTTGGGTTAATTAATTTTTGAAAATTATGTCATTAAAAATTTAAATAAACGATAAATTATCGTTTTATGAGACGCAGGAGGTTTTGGATATTTTCGCTTAAAGCTGAGTTGTAATTATTAAATTATTTTTATGTTAATTGCAACAATTTTACTGCGTTCTTTTAGTGTGTGTGTATTCATTCATAATAAAACAGCACATATGTGCTATGGAACTGCCAAACCCAATCTTTAACAAATATAATGACAAAAAAAATGATACTAAAACAAAATGACTGCATGAAACTTGCCCCACCTTTACTAAATGATCACTGAATACCAACTAAAATATCACTATCTAATTAGTCAAACGACTTTCAACACCAAGTAACAAAAGTATGCCAATAAAAAATAATTTTAATGATCGAGAAATTTAATTTACTTTCAGGATATTAATAAACTTTCTTTTTCAATTATATTTACTTTAAACAGACGATTATTAGGTAAGGATTAGGTCAAGATTTATATACATTTTTTTGCGCAAGCATTAAGACACTAGATTATTTCATATCCATTCATTATTTCGTTATTTAAGTAGTTAAGTGATTTATAATAAGTTCATATTACATACAGTGTTGAAATTTTGAGTTATTCATAAAATTATTTGCAAATTACGACAAGCGATGTTAGTTTGAAAAGTTCTAAAAATAAAACATATAAGTTTATATGCACATAGAGAAAGAATCTCTTCATTTGAAATTATAAATGTTAAAAAAGAAGGAAGAATAACGCTTGCGCTAGAAATAGTATTTATCACCTTATTTAAATCTACATATCGGGCAGAATTCCACTGATACAAAGAAATGAAGGATAGAAAGCAGTGAGAGAGCTGGGGGTTAAAAGAAAACTAACAGCTCTAACAAAAAGGACTATAGAAAATACAGTCAACTTAGTTAAAGTAAATGGTCAACATTCAAAACCCTTCAAAGTAAGATCGGGCCTCAGGCAAGGAGACCCGTTGTTTAATCTAGTGTTGGAAGCTATGCTGAGAAGAAGTCAGATGCATTGAATAGGGCTGATATATGACAAAACCACCAATGCCTTCGTCGACGATGAAACAATTATAACACGAGGATTGGGAGAAATGAAAAATGTAACTCAAAGATTAATTAGAGAATCAGGAACGATCGGGCTCCGAGTAAATACAAACAAAACGAAATACATGATAATGAGAATTAAAAAAAAAGACAAAACGTGCAAGGAAGGGCTGAAAATTAAAGTAGGAGAAGAAATACCACACTTCGAAAGGGTTGATCATTTCTGTAACCTTGGTCCAAGCATCACAGACAAACATGAAATGGAAGCGGAGGTTAAGGCCAGAATAGCAAAAGGAAATAAATGTTGCAGAGACTCCTGAAAAAAAAAGAATATATCAAGAAACGCCAAAGTAAGAGGTTATAAAACAATAATGAGACCAGCTGTAATATATGCCGCAGAGATCTGGACCTTAACCAATAGAAGTGAGAGAATGTTGGAGGTGTGGGAGCGTAGAGTGTTGAGAAGAATATACGGTGGTATCAAAGAGGAGAATCAGTGGAGAAGGAGGACCAATAAAGAAATAATAATGGTATTTGAAGAACCCACAATAACGCAGATCATCAGAGCACGGTCAATAGCCTGGCTAGGATATATAAAACAGACTAACCATAAAGCAGACTAACGAAACAGGTTGTGAGCACGGGAAGAGGCGAGAGAAGAATGAAGAGGGAAAGACCGAGGAGAAAGTGGCTACAGGAAGTGGAGGAGGATTTGGCCAGAATGAGTGTGACACTCATAGGTAGATTGTAAACCAAGCCAAAGGCCTTAAAAACCTGTAGGGCTGTACATGTATCGGTCAGAATTAACTGGTGCCCTTTGAAATGAATTTTCAATCTGGGAAAGAGAAAAAAATCTGGCGAATAAGGGAGCTGTGGAACCACAGTGATGTTTTTACCTACCAAAAACTCATTAATCGAAATATCTGTGTAGCAAAGTGCATTATCATTATCATTACTTGATATACGGTCTCACACGAATTTTGAAGTCCTTCAAGAACTCTTTGAAAAATAATGGTTTACCGTAAGGCACAAATTCGATATGGACGATCCCTTGGTTATCAAAAAAAAAAAACAAATTAGCATGCTTCTAACATTTGATTTGCTCATTTTAGCTTTTGTAGTCATGGTGAGGTTGGAGTGCGCCATTCCTGTTTTTGGCGCTTCATTTCTGGGTCGTCTTCAAAAATTCATACGCGTCATCAGTAATGACAGTCTTAAGCTATGGTTAGCGGTAGCGATGGATGACGTCACTAAAACGTTGTCTATGCAAATCAGATGGCGTTGGTTTCCTAGAGAGCGTTGATTGTGGCCATGTCACCGATATGACCGACGGTCATAGCGGTGACAAACAGTCGTGAAGCGATGACCGTTTTAAAACAAAAATAAGTGCAAATATGATTTGGATTAGCAAAGATGATAAAATATTGACTAATTTTGTAAGAAATAATGAAGCTTGATATAATGTGAAGAGCAAAGACTAAAGAAACGTCCACTTAAAACAAAAAATTTGAAAGTACCCTCTAGTACCATTTCGAAATAGTTCAGTCTCCTTCAAAAAATATTTTTCGTTTTCCGATATCTAAATATCTTCCAAATATAGTATTATGCATTCTCCAAATATGCTCACAGTCCGTTGACCGTCTATATTTAAATTGATATCGCTTGTCACCGTTCTTACGGCCGTTTTCTTACGTCCGCCGCATGACGACTTATCACAGCTGCTAAATAACGGCATCGCTTTCTTAGGAAACCGTAGCTTTAGAAAATGAGGGCTCGTTTTCAATTCGCCCCAAAAAGTCAAGACACGTTTTCCTCCTGTTTTCCTTTTGACCCTGCGAAACGTTATTCGGGACCATTTTCGCGCAGATCTTCTTCATACCCAATTTGTTAGTCAAAATCAATTAAATGGTTATATTAATTAAACTCTTCCCCGATCATTCTGTGGTCATTTTCATCAGCTCTGGCAGTTGAGAATGTATCAAACCACCTGAAAATTTAGGCCTTAAACCTAACGCGGTTTCCATAGACCTGTTGAAGCCTTGCCAAAGTTGTGCCCAAGTCTCAAAACAAAACTTGATAACGCACCAAGTCTCAAAACAAAATTTGATAACGCACACCATTACGCTAAATTGTTGTCACTCATTCTTAAAACGTAGTAACAAAATCTAGGTTACCAAAAGAATTGCTACAGATCAATAAGTAACTGTAGGGAGATCAAACTCCTAATGAAGACGCACCAGATGTTGGCCGATATTAATCTATTTTGCCAGATCGAACACTACGCCAAAACTTTCAGTGTTTTGCTTCGATTGGAGGCGAAAATGGAAAGTCCAAAGCTCACTAACGGGCTGTAGCACCATAAGAAGAAGAAAATTGGATAAATAAAGCACTATGTTATTAATCATACAAAAAACATTCCAACATTATTTTTGCATAAGTAAAAAAACAGTTTTTTATTACAAAAAATCTTACTCCTCAATTCAATTAGTCTCGGGTAAAACAATCCTTTAGAATTGTTCGATCAGTCGGAGTAACGTTCTATAATATGATGGTTGTTTAAAGATTTCTCAGCCTGATAAAGAAAAGACAAGATTTTTCATATTTTCAATATATTCCATTTAATGGGATTGGTATAATGGGATTCATCCAACTCGTGATTTGAAGTGAACTATTTCTTCAGGTTAGGGAGAATAAGTAACAGTTGGAAGCCAAATCCGACATACAGTTTCTTATGCATCCAGCATCCAGACGTGAATGTTTTTCCTGAATACCACTCGCATCTAAAACTAACGATGCATGCTAAACGAGTATGATAGTCATATGATCATACTTGTACCATCTGTGTGGCAGGGCAATAACATTTCACTCCATCCTCATTCTATATATTTTGAAAATAAAATGGTTCAAATGAACCCCCCCCCCCTCCAGCTTCTTCTGATGGAATGCATTATGGAGCTCCAATTTACGATTACTCTTTCATATATATCGCGTGATATATTTCATTAGTGACCCTAATGTTTCGTTTAAGGTCAAGAATTGTTCAAGATTTATTTCTGCAAACCAGATATTTAACATAACCCAAAAAAAAATTCAACAGCGTGAGATGACATGATCTTGTTGACTAGTTATCATTTCCCAAAATAACGCATCCGGCAATCTTTTCTTGCAATAAATCTATTGTCTGGAGAAATGTATGAGTCGGACAGTCTTGTTGGAAGAAAACATTATTTTATCCACATTTATCAGTTCAGACCAAAGATATTCTGTTAGCATATAATTTCCATCATCGCCTTCAAAAAAATAAGGCCTTAACACCCTTTTTAACCCGAAAACCACACCAAACAGTTACTTTCTGACTTTCTGAGGTAACTCCTACATGACTTGAGGATTTTCATTGTCTCAAATCCTGCAGTCATCTTTATTCACCAACCGATTAAGCCAGCCAGAAATGCCCTACGACTTAAAATATGTTTCCTTAAAGTGGGGATCGCATTCCAGCCATTCCAGGTTCTATTTCTACACGTTGTGTTGAATGTTGCGTTGTGCGTTCATGGTAAATTAACACAGTGTATATATATATATATATATATATATATATATATATATATATATATATATATATATATATATATATATATATATATATATATATATATATATATATATATTTAGGAAAAATTCTGTGTCAGCAATCAAATATAATTTTCAGTATAAGTTTCAGTAAACATAAATATATGAATTTGTTTAATTTGATTTTGCACATTTAGATAGTCGTATAATTTAAACAGCACTATAAGATTTGATAACTTTTACAAAGACATTCAATAGTTGCATGGCTTCACAACCTGGTACCTGTACTTGGTGTGTAACTAGAATATATGCATGTCAAATATTAAACAATGAAACTTTATTTCATTTCTTACAAATTATATTTATAACACGAGGGTTGCTATTTAAGTATCCGTAATTATAAATAAAAACAAATATTTATCCTTGAAAAGAGTTTTATTGTTTTTCAAAATCTTTTCCGCGATGATCGATACACTTTTGTAAACGTTTGAACCAATTTTCATCGAACTTTTTCCATTTCCATTAAAGTATCTCCATAACATGCATTTTGAACGCATCAACCCGCACTTCTGGCATCGCAAGTCGTTTACCACGTATTTTTTTCTTCACGGACGGGAACAAAAAGAAATAATTGGGTGCCAAATCAGGGCTGTACGGAGGATGACCTATCAATTGGATGTTTTGACCGGTCAAATATTGTTCAGGGACTTCTGGCAAACAAATGGTTGTGTACTATTCAGAACTGATTGTTCTAGGATTCTCTAGTGGCACTGTAGCCATACGTCCATTTATCAAAAAAAAAAAAAACAGGCGACAATTTGCTTCGAAGTGCTACTTGCACATCATTTTTTCATCATCATTTTGAAAAACCCATACAGTCGACTGCTGTTTACTTTCGGGCTCATACGCATAGATCCAAGACTCGAAGACCTGTATGATGGCTTTTGACCCACCAAGATTGTATTTTTTGAGCATTCATTTACAGCAATCGATACGATGCATTTTTGAGCCATTGTCATAATACGGAATCCAACGTGCACAAATATTTTTCATGGCTAAATGTTCATGTAAAATCTTGTGTATGATTGTCATACTAATACCCAGGGATATCTCAATCTCACGATATGGCACACGACGATATTGCTTTATCAGTTCGCGCACAGTATCGAAATTTTCTAGCAGAACAACTGATTTTGAACGACTTTCTTTAAATTCGTCCGTAAGCGAACGACGGTTATGATTCAATTCACTAACCAAGTGATATGCCATGATTTTAGATGGTGCTTCATCGCCAAAAGGCGAAGTGAGTTAATTCATGCACTGTTGTTGAGATAATCCACGTCGAAAATCGCAGTATATCATCGCACGAAAATTCTCACGAGTTAATTCCATTTTTGACTGAGTTGAAATTTTCAAGCCACTAAATAACACAAATATCGTTCCTATAACAAAACATTCTGAGTTTTTTGAAACTTTACGATGTATATGTCAGATAGCCATAGCAACACCATTGTTGCCATTTCGGGATACATAAATAGCAACCCTTGTACCACAATGTTTGTTGCTTTTTTTAAGTGGAGAGATATTCTATACCAAAATTTAAGTTCTTTCATATGTTTAATGAAAGACTAAATAAAGATAATAAAGTGGGACATTCATGATGAAATTATTTCAAATAGAAGCCAACACCATCCTCAAACGATATTAAATGTATCAATTATTATATTGGAACCTTTGGCCTGCAACATTAAACGCAAGTAGACTTACAACTAAATATCAGTTCAGTTGTTTTTAATTTCTCGTTGCGCGTTTCGCTATGTTAGTTTCATCAAGATATGATTCAATCTGATTGAATCGTTTATTGAATCATCATTCACCCTGATTGGACTGATAATGTAAACATGGTTAGCGAAACAAGCGTCGAAAAATTAAGAAACAAGGAATTTGATATTTAATATTAAATCTCTTTTGAATATCATATGTAAATAAAACTTTTTGTCGTCCCACAAAAAAAAAACCAAATAAAAAAACTATATTTAAAATTATTTCATTAGAATAAAGAGAATTACCAATGAAATATTAACAGCAATAAACGTATCCAAACTACATACCGACACATTCCAGAACTCCGGGACCGACTGCAACTCCAGATATTTTCGGTTTTATATAAATAAAATGAAAATATATATCCAGGAAACTATTTCTGGCCAAAGTGGAGTCCCGAGTATCGTAGTTGGCGAGGTCGGAATTCTAGTAGATTGTGTATATGCGATATGGAAAAGACTGACATTTCATTTAAAACTATAATAAATCAGTAGCACAGTTACGAAATAATTTAGTCAAACAAAATCGAAAACATGCGAATGAAAGTATAAAAAAATCATTCAAAATTAATTTATTTTAGTTCGCCGGTAAAAATTAATTCTCTTTTTGTTTTTACAGAATAATAGCAGTATTTATTTTTAAATTATACAAAAAATATTCGATAATATAATTATGAGGTGTGCAACAGACATATAATAGCTATTTTTGAGACTTAAAAGGTTCTATAACAGTTGATATGTCAATTATTAACAAGATTATTTTTAATCCTTTGTCAATCTACTTTTTGGTATAAGGTTTTTATTTTAACTGATTGCCTTTGTTTTATTTTAACTGTCATATATTTGTTTCTTAATCTCTTCCTATCATGTACATAATGCTTCATACCTTCCAAATATATTCCTCTAATGCTCCTTCTTCCATTCCTTCAATCCAACTTTTTCTTGTAGTTCCTCTATAACACAGGTCTATAACACATGATTATTGTAACATTGATAAGAATGCTCTTTTTGCGTTTCAACTTAGGTAGATATTAAAACACCTTTTCACAGAAATGGCCTAACACATCCCATTTTCAAATAGCTCCTTCTCCTTTATATCATGGGGTTTTTAAAATGATTTATACCTGACTGTAGACTGGACAATGTAGGAATTATCTCAAGACTGTAGAGGGGATATTTCCACAGTATTGTACGAACCTTTAAAGCAGTTTTATTGTTTTTTATAGTTTAGTTTTATTCTGTCTCGTTTAAAGTATAATCCATAGTGGCAAAATGACAAGTTTTAGTCGTCAATTTTGAAAAAATCCAGAGGATAAGTTTTGTTATGTAAGCGCACGATTTATTTTAAAATCACAAACTAAATCTATAGTCGAAGAAATCAAAAAAGCCTATATTTTATATTTTAATTGCCAAATTGGAGATCAGGATAAAAATTGGGCCCCTCATGTTTGCTGTGTAAGTTGTTATGTAAATTTAGTGAAATGCATGCATTGCAAGAAAAATTATATGCCGTTTGCTGTTCCTAGTTGTGGAGAGAACCCATCTAAAAGAAATATTTCCTCAATTAAGTGATGTAAAACTAAAAGAAGGCATATTTAGTCAATATTCCTCAAATAAAGAAGCTTCTAGGTGATTTCCCTTTTCAAGAAAAATTAAATGAAAAATAATTGGCAGTTTGAAAGTATTTTGTAAGTCTAGTGAAATGATTTCAACAAGAAAGATGAATACTATAAAAACCTTACAGATGAACTTTTGAAAGCCTATGAAATACTAGTATGTCGCATGTCCTTAAAAATGCATTTTTTACACTCCCATTTGGATTTTTTTCCGGAAAATTTGGGTGCAGTAAGCGACAAACAAGGGAAGATGTTTCACCAGGACATCAGGATGATGGAAGTAAGATAACAGCAACGATGGAACCTATGTTGGACGACAACTGCTGGTTTTTAAAAAGAGGTGAGAACATAAGAGGAAAACGTGAAAGTTTTTATCGCTGTATGACATATCATCTAATATATTTTTTATTCACACAATACTTAGTAATGCCTTTGTATCGATTTAACACGTTTTACACGTAAAACTGTACGTGTTACAGTAATTAGTTTATCATTTAGGACTGCAAAATACTTATATACACCTATACACCTATTTTCATCAATATTAGCTCAATTTGTTGACCTATGTAATTTTTCATAGTTGCTTTAGTTTCATATCCTGCTTTCGTGAGTCTATTTTCTGACATTTTCCACATGAGTCTCAACCATCTAAGCTGTCTCCAAATCAAATTTTCATTTATTGACTTTATTTGTAAGTTCTGATGGTGTGTTTGTTTTCTTATTATGTCTCGTCTTATTTTATTCTGGATCTTATACAAGAATGGCATTTCCATTACACTGATGTGTGTTGGTCTTAATAAATTGATGATATCGTTGGTCTTAATAAATTTTAACTACTTCTGCTTTTTATATTCTTTGGTGTTTCTCCCTTGTCTAGAAATTCGTTCATCTTAGTGATTTTTTTTCTATCAAAACACCATATTTTATTTTAATTCAGTTTCTTTCCTTTAATTCATTTGCCTGGTTCACCTCCTGTATAGGGTTTCAATAGTACGAAAAGTAAAAAGGAGGAAAAGAAAAGCAAACAATATTCTTTAGCAGCACTATTCCCACTTTAAAAACCCACGAGCCGCCATGCATTCTGGAAACCCAATTTATCGATTACTCTTTCACACGTATCGCGTGGTTTATTCTTAATGATAACCTGAAGATATCCAAGGGCTGAAGATCGTATGATCTTAGTGGCCCCTTGACGATACTATTTCGTGAAATAATGCATCTTGGAGCTTTTCTTGCAGGAAATCTATTGACTGGCGAGATGAGTAAAATCCTAAATAAATACAACGACGTGACGAACGGAATCTTAAACCTCTTATTGTACAAAATCTACATGAAAATAGTTGCTAATCGAACTGTATCGAGGATGGCTGTTAATCGACATTTACTTGCGTTGGGAATGCTTATTCATCGTCCTTATTGCAAGTCTTCTCTTACAACTCACCATAAGATGTGTCGGCTAGAATAGCACTGAGCTGAAATTAAATGGGACGTAGAATGAAACTCTGCTTTGTTTAGTAATTAGTCTAACTTTATTGGTGGTGTTGATGTGTCAGAGTGATTGAGTTACATTAGCCCAGATCCCGAATTCTGTGCACATTTTCATCCTTTCTTCCAATTGCCAGTTCCGGAAGGCCTTTCATTGCGAGGTTGTCACACCGTGTGATAAAGTCGAAGTGTGACTTTACTAAAACAGTAAGAACAATGTTTTACTTTTGTACTGGTTCAGAAGTTTTTGAATATACAAAACTAGTAAACTTGTGCACAAAATAATCATCACCAAATATACGGTTGTCCAATAAAACTGTCAAAACTTTAAAATTAAGCACAAGTGATAATGCTGAAATTTTTATTTTATGTTGAAGAACAAATAATTCATTATTACAAATAAGTTATAATTCAAATTTTGTTTTTAGACTATAAATTCTAACTTATCAAGCAAAATGTACAAGCCTACCAACTTAAAAAACAAATGTTTGTATCGATACGTAAAGCGTGCAAAGTCTTACCTTAAACCACACCTTATTGTTTGGTATTTTTGGATATATCAAAAACATCAGCAATGAAAATGAATTTGAAATTTTGACTAATTTTTATTAGATTCAACATTTTATATATTTATATATTCAATGATAGTTATGCACCACGCATTGATTTGATATTTAGTGGTATATTTAGTATATCATATGCAAATAAAATATTTTGTGGACCACAAAAAAAAAGATAAATAATTTGTGTGAAATTATTTTATTACAGAAAATATATATATATATATATATATATATATATATATATATATATATATATATATATATATATATATATATATGTATATATATATATATATATATATATATATATATATATATATATATATATATATATATATTATTCACGTATGGGCCCTGGTGGACCACGCGGAGTACAATTAGAGGCGCTTGTTGTTGTTAGCGTTCCTTTGTGCCCATAGTAATTTAATTATTGCTATGAGCTTTTTTCCTTTCGTCAGACCAAATTGTTCCAGTCTTCCTACATTTTTCTCTCTGGCCAACCTTCCAAACGTTAACCTTGTATATTTTTTTCCTTTATTTAGGTTTTTCGCCACTATCTAAAACTCAAAAAATATCAAAAATACCTGTTCTTATTTAAAGAAAGAATTTTAATTTTAAACAATCTATTGTTGTCAATGTAAGTAGTTTATATATTACGTTAGTTTATATATTACAAAATAGTATAATTTATTTTTTAGTTTAGTTTTGAAAACGGGGGGAGAGTACCCTCCGAAACGTTAACGTTAAAAGTTTGTAAAATTTTTTATATCATTTTTATATCTTTAAAATTTTATTCGTTAGACAAATTTATTATAAAAAAGAATCACTGAGAAATTTGTCTCCGATTGGTTTTTTGTTTTTACCCAGTGATTCTTTCTTTAAATAAGAACAGGTATTTTTGATATTTTTTGAGTTTTAGATAGTGGCGAAAAACCCAAATAAAGGGGAAAAAAATATATGAACACACCACAATCATTCAGACAATAGTTAACCTTGTATCTGGAACAGCCTGTATCCTGAATATCACTTTGTGTAATATTTTCTGATCTTAGGTCCTCTTTAATTGCAGCAATCCATTTAATTATTTCTACTTCAGCTCTACTCCTATTTAAAATTAAAAAATTTCATCTAAAAAATAAAATATTTGCTAACATTATTTTATTAGAAAGAAAATACCAAAACATCCCAGAAACAAACCCAAAATGAAAATGACCTGAATTCAGGTCCATAAAATCGACGCCAACAAAATGCAACAAGAAAAAGGAGCGAGGCTCTCCTGCTAATTCAGCCTGTGTTTCCGTAGATGCCACAGTATATAAATAACACGCAAAGAAAACTATTTTCAGCCATTTCCAGTTGAGAAAACGGTCTAGCTCAGACGCATTAGCGATAATTGAATTAAAACTACGACGAGGTGGATGAGGCACCCAGACATTTACTTATATAGCTAAATAATGGACTAAAATAATATAAATTATGTAATCACTTAAAATTGATCTTTCTAGTTGATTCAGTTTGCCTGGTAATATTAGTTTTACAGTTCATTAAAAATTACAATATATTTATGGTTTCTAAAATTCATACCTTTCGAAAGTCAACATTTTTAACAAAAGCAGCTTGTTTAGGGCGAAATAATATTTCAGATATCTGAATTTTACAGGGTACTTTCGTAAATTTAACCAGCGATTCTTTACGTTTTTTTAAACAAAAAGTTTCCTTAAAATATGCATCTAAAATGCAACCATTTCCGCGGAAAACAGGAGTAAAATTTTCAGAAAATATCAGAAATGTCAGAAGAAATCAGCAAATTAGGGATCAGAATTCAGATTTTATAGCATTGGTCTTTCAAGGTTGTATTTGAAAATAAAATGTATTATTTTTATAGCCATTTATTCCATACTTTTCAGTATAAATTTATTTTGTTTTGTTACAAAAAAAAAGGAATACTTACACATTATTGTCGTTTATTCTCATAGTTGAAATTATTATTACTCATTGTTCACCCTTATAACATGTTTTAAACGATTCACGTCGCCTTAAAAAACACATGATTAACAGTTTCATTCAATTATCTGTTTAAAGTATGCATTCATAATGAAATGAAAGTTTCGTCGATTGATGAAATACGAGGGTTGCTATTTATATATTCGGAATTGGCAAGAGTGGTGTTGCTAAGCGCCATCTGACATATACATCGTACAGTTTGACATTGTTGACTGAATGCGTACTCAGAACGTTTTATCATGTGGAAGCTATTGGTGTTGTTTAGTGACTTGAAAATTTCGTCTCAGTTAAAAAATGTAATTGACTCGTGAACATTTTGGTGCGATAATTTACTGAGACTTTCGATGCGGATTATCTCAACAACAGTGCACAGATCAACTGACTTCGACTTTTGATTATGAAACACCATCTAAAACCACTGTATATCACCGGTTTAGTGAATTCAATCGTAGTCGTTACCGCATAATTTGATAATCGCTCAAAATAAGGCTCGTGTCGATTGGTGCAAAGAAATGCTCATAAAATATAATCGTGGTGCATCAAAAACCATGTATAACATCTACACAGGTAACGAATCTTGTCAGTCTTTCAAAATGAGCCAAACCCAACAAAAGTTATTCGCACAAGAAGCATTTCGAAGCAAATTTGTGGCGTATTTTTTTGGGATAAATGTGCATGTGGCTAAGGTAGCACTAGAGAATTACAGAACGGTCAATTTAGAATGGTACACAACCATTTATTTGCCAGAATTCTTTGAAGAAATAATAAAGAACAACCAGCGACGCAGAATCTATAAAGAGTAAACTACGTGGTCAATGATTCTTGATCCCAGAATAAGCGGTTGATGCGTTCAAAATGCATGTTTTGAAGACTTCAATCGGAATGGAGAGATTGGTACAAAAATTGGTTCAAAGGTACGCTAAAGTGTATCGATCATAGCGGAGAATATTTTAAAAGACGATAAAACCACTTCCAATAACAAATATTTATTTTTCTTTATTATTCCGGATATATAAATAGCAACTCTCGTATGTGTAGTTTTAAGATATAAGCTTAAGATAAGCAACATGTGTTTTGGCCAACAGACGAAACAAGCTCCCAAAACAAGTGTTAATACCGATGTCTATTGATAAACACTATTTAATGTTAAAAAGGTATTGGTGAAGTAACTAAAATAATTTACATAGCTCCAAAAAATATTTTGAAAATGATGTAAGAGGTTTTATTTTGTATAAAACTCCAACAATTATTGAATGAAACTTCTTCCTAAACTCAAGCGGCAATTGTGTTACAACTCGCAGTCATTTAACAATACATATCTCATTGTTTACATTAGCATAATTCAGAAAGAAGGTAGATGGAACGCACCAATAACATGAGTCCTGAAAAGAGGTCCAGATTTGTTGACCCTAATTAAAAGAAAGTGATTTTCTATACAAAATCATGCCAGGTGATAAAAAATGGTTTAGTCATGCGTTCAAAAAGTTCTTAGCTTCGACAAAAGTATTTTTAACATAGGTTATTGCAATTCGACACAATTAGGTCAACTGCGTTCGAAACTTTTAAGTTTCCATTATACTCCTAGTATAATGCAATCTGTCTAATTCTGCAAAATAAGCAATTGTCTTAACTTTGAGTTCAAGCAAAATCTTCGTCCAACGAGCCATTTTTTCAGGTGTCAGGTTCAGAAAGAGGAAGTAATCGTTGCCGCCAAATCCAGCATGTTGAAACACTTCTAAGATCACGTCATAGAATTTTATAGCAACAATACGAGATACGTGTGTACGTACACTATCGTGATGAAATTGCAATTTATTTTAGGCAAATATGAAGGCATACCACGAAATTTCCAGAAAACCATTTTCATGACTTTTCCTGCATACGAAATCATGTTCAGTTTCTTTAATGCATTTTCACATACCCACTGTTTGGGCTGCTGAATAGTCTCTGGTGAATAAACTCAGCAGAATCACGTTTAAATAAATTAAAAATAATTATCCAGTATACCCCGCCTAAGGTACTGGACGGGTCACGGGTGGTGGATAGTGAAAGTTCCATTAGATATTAATGGACAGCTGCGAATATCTCAAAATAAGCAGCCCCGAACCAAGGCAAAAAAAAAAAAACAAAATCCACTTAGCGTCTGACTTGTATCAAGCGGTTGAGTGGTCAGCGTCTGTTCACCAGTGGTGCGGCTGATATTTAAATTCTGGAACTAACCCCTCCAGTCTTAACCTCTGAACCGTCATGGTTCAAACCTTTAATTCAAAGTACAAGATGAAGCGTTCTAGTAATTACAAAATTACCCCAGGAGGTAGACAATCCTCTGCCAGCTTTGCTGGTACAACCGGACTTTCGGATTCTGGGGCGTCCGGGCTTAAACGCAAAATCTTTCAGAGGGAGTCGGAGACCTCTGGCCAACGTCTGAAACCAAAAACAAAAACTTTCTTTGGAACGGTAAATATCAATTCTCTCCTGCGTCCAGGAAAACTACACGAATTGGGGCGAACATTAAATCAGCAAAAAATCCAAATTTTAGCTTTGCAAGAAACCAGATTGACAGATGATAACACTTTGGAATTCGGCAACTACAGACTTTTTAAAAGTAAAACGGACAAAAGAATACTCAAAAATACACCACATCTCGGTGTTGCTTTTGCTGTCTCAAGAAACATTCTTGGTTCTATAACAAATGTCCAGCCAGTAAATAATCGACTTATGACACTATCCCTCAAGTGTGCTAACCAAAACTATACATTAATCAATGCACACCTCCCAGTTAATGAAGAAAATAAATCTAATCCTGAAAAAGTAAATAAGTCCTGGGAAATTCTGGAAAAGACTATCTCTAACATTCCCTCTAACCATATAAAAATCCTATTGGGTGATTTCAACGCCCAACTAGGGAAAGAAAAAAAGTACAGGAAAACAGTCGGCAGTTTTCCCGCTCATAAATGGACTAACCATAATGGTAGAAGATTGGTTGAACTATGTTCGCAGTTTAATCTAAAAATAATGTCAACCCATTTTAAGAAGAAAATATCAAAACAAAAGACCTGGAGGTGCCCAAACACGTACATGGGTGAATTTCAAATTGACCATGTTGCCATTTCGTACCCCAATTATAAAGAGATTTTGAATGTTCAAGTCAGGAAAGGAGCTAATATAGACACGGATCACTACTTGACTAGAATCAAACTTAGCTTAAAACCTCGAAAACTTATTCAAAAGAGGCTGCTAATACCAAAGTTTGACCCAACGAAAATAAAACCAGCCCTAACAGAAGAGCTTGATAAACAACCAGCACAGAACTGGCAAGAATTGAAACAAAAAATTATTAAAACGGCCTTAAAGTTGGTCCCTTTACAAAAACGTAGAAAACATCCGTGGTGGGATGAAGTTTGCGAGCAAGCAGTATTAAGCCGAAGTAAAGCATTCAAAGATTGGAACAGTCAAAAAACAGTAATAAACTATAACATCTTTTTGGAAGTAAGAAAAGAAACATCGAAGCTAATTAGACAAACTAAAAGAAAATATGAAAACAATCAACTTAATGAAATAGAAAAAGATTTCCAAAAAAATAACACCCGAAACTTTTACAAAACATTTAAAACTAAATTAACAGGCTATCAACCGCAAAGTCTTTGCTTCCAAAAGGAAAACGGACAATTAGCTCTAAATAACCAAGACAATTGCAAAGAACTTGCGAAATATTTTGAACAAATACTAAACTGTTCTGAGCCCTTAAACAAATTAACAACATTAAAACCTAAACAAACAAACCCAGATTCATTACCACCGAATGAAGATGAAATAATTAGGCAAATTAAGCGTCTTAAAAATGACAAGGCTTCTGGTGAAGATGGAATCACTGCTGAACTTTTGAAATCCGCTGGTCCAGGTACAATCAAGGAAATAACCAAAATTCTACAAGAAGTTTGGCGAACCGAACGGATTCCGGAAGATTGGAAAGATGCTCTAATCCATCCACTACATAAGAAAGGAGATAGAACGGATGTAAACAACTATAGAGGGATATCTCTTCTCCCAGTTTGTTACAAGATTCTATCTCAATGTCTACTAGACAGAGCACAGGTACAGTTAGAACCTAACATTGGTGAATATCAAGCAGGTTTTCGATCGGGCAGATCCTGCCCTGAACAGATCCTGAATCTGAAGTTGATTCTAAGACATCAAAAACTGTACAATAAAAATCTCGTCTGTACATTTGTGGATTTCAAAAAAGCATATGATTCTATTGACCGCGAATCTTTATTCCGAATCTTGAAAGAACAAGGACTAGATCTGAAAACGCTGGCAATTATTAAAGCAACGTTAACTAACACAAGGTCAAAAGTTAAATTCATGGGTGAGATCTCAGAGCCCTTCGAAATTAGAACTGGAGTGAGACAAGGGGATGGACTCTCGCCACTCTTATTTAACTGTGTTCTAGAAAAAGTAATACAGGAGTGGCGTGAAAAAAAGTCGGCCCTGAATATTGACCAGCCCATTAAACTGGGGAGAACCAACATCAAAATTGATTGTCTGGCATTTGCTGATGATCTAGCAATTTTAGCTCAAGATGTATTAACGGCACAGAAACAGATTGAAATCCTAAAAGAAACAGCAGAAAATGTAGGACTCCAAATTTCCTTTGAAAAGACACAATACATGACCTGCAACAGACTAAGAACGCCATTTCTAAAAACAAAATATGGTAACATCAGACGAGTCTCTCAATTCAAATATTTGGGTGAAATAATCATGGAAAATGGGTTGGAAAAAGCGGCCAATAAGGGTAGATGTCAAAAAATGGAAACGGCATTGAGACTTACACAAAATATTTACAACAAAAAATGCCTATCTAAAAACACAAAACTGAGACATTACAACACAGTTATTAAGTCAGAATGTCTATATGCTGCAGAAACGCTCATTTTGAATAGAAAGAGGGACATCGAGGACATTGAAAAGAAGGAAAGAAAAATCGTAAGGAAAATCCTAGGCCCCAAACAAATAACTAGCACAACATACCGACTTCGAGAAAACGAAGAAATCAAACAATACACAGATATACATAGCGATATGAGAAAAAGAAGACTTAAGTTTTACGGACACATAAAACGGATGAATCCGAGTAGGTTAACTAGACAAATAGTCGAATTTTATGAAAATAGGAGTAAAGCTAAAGTAGAAATAATTAAATGGATTGCTGCAATTAAAGAGGACCTAAGGTCAGCAAATATTTCACAAAGTGAAATTCAGGATAGAGGCTATTTCAGACACAAGGTGAACGTTTGGAAGGTTGGCCAGAGAGAAAAATGTAGGAAGACTGGAACAACTTGGTCTGACGAAAGGAAAAAAGCTCATAGCGAAAGAATGAAATTAGTATGGGCACAAAGGAAGGCTAACAACAACAAACGCCTCTAATTGTACTTCGCGTGGTCCACTAGGGCCCATACGTGAATAATAATAAATAAAAATAATTATACTCCTGTAAAATGTAAAACACATTCTATGCTCTAACATGGTCTATTGAGATCTTTAAAACGTATTGTATACAATGTATTATATACAGTGTTGACTTTTGTGACGATTTTGTCGGTCGTCCGGTTTATGGTCATATGGAGCTTTCATGATCTCCAGCGTATGTATTTAAATTCAATACTTCACTTTACACAACAATCTACAACAAATGGAAATATTTTTTTAAAGTGGAATTTAACGCTTTTTGCAAGGGAGATTGTCCAATAACAGTGTCAGAACTTTAAAATGAGCCACAATGACATCTATAAGTGATAATTCGGTAATTTTGATTAATGACATTATGTTTTAAAAATTTTACATGTACCGGATATCTAAAAAATGGCTGAAGTAATCATGATTCCCAAACCAGACAAATCTCCAAATGAGGTATCATCATATAGACCAATCTCGTTACTGCTAACAGTGTCAAAGTTATTTAAAAAACTGTTCCTGAAAAGACTAAAATCTATCATTGAAAACAATAACTAAATACCTTCACATCAGTTTGGATTTCGGGAAAACTGTTGATCAAGTACACAGAATAACAGAGATAATCGAAAAAGCATACAAAGAGAAAAAACTATGTTCAGTCAGTTTCTTAGACATTGCCCAAGCTTTCCATAAAGTGTGGCATGCAGGACTAATGAATAAACTCGAAAGCATATTACCAAAACAACATGCAGAATTGTTAGAATCCTATATATCCGGAAGAATGTTTCAAGTTAGACAAGAACACAAATATTCCAGTATGAAAGAAATAAAGACAGGCGTTCCCCAAGGAAGCGTTTTGGGGCCAATCTTCTATTTATTGAACACCTGTGATATTCTTCAAGCAGAAAATGGCACTATTGCGACCTTTGCTGACAACACAGCTATCCTAGCTATTGGTAACAATGGTGAAGAAGCAGCCAGAAAGCTCCAACAAGCTAGTAGTAATATAAATCTGTTGTCAAAAAAGTGGCGAATCAAAATTAACGAAAGCAAATCAGTACATGTTAACTTTGCCTATACGCACAATACATATGAACCAATAACAATCAATAGTACAAACGTTCCAAATAATAAAACAGCAAGGTATCTACGAATAAACTTAGATGTGGAGCTTCGATGGATGGAGCATGTATAGAAGAAAAGAACTTGACATCAAATATTAGAAAATGTATTGGCTTCTTGGAAGAAAATCCCAGTTATCAGTACATAATAAACTACTCCTATATAAACAATTATTATAACCATATGAATCTATAGGATTCAGCTATGGGGTTGTGCGGCTAAAAGTCATATCGAAAAAATTCAAATATTTCAAAATAAAGTCCTCAGAAATATCGTGGATGCCTTTGATACTATTGGAATGACTATTTGCATAGAGACTCAGTCCCAACAGTTAAGAAAGAGGTTAGGAGATTTGTTTCGAAGCACGAGGAAAGACTGCTCACGTGAACACTGAGGAATTTTAGTTTTTGGAAAACACCCACGAATCAAGAAGACTTCAACGTACTAAACCGTTTGAGTTGGTTTAATGTGTGAAATGACATATTGATAAAGCAGAGCATAGTGATAGTGCATTACCACGCTAAAATTAGTGTTTATTTTAGGAACTAAGGATGACGATTCGAGACAACTTAGATAAGTACCTAGTCTTAAGAATTTATAAACAAATTGTAGGTTAGTCGGCTACCCACTAGTAACAATATTATGATAATAAAAAATGTTTTAAATTTTAATTCAGTAAATGTTATATTCAGTAAATCCTAGAACCTAAAATTGCAGAAGATCTGACGTATTCCAATCTGACACTCCAGAAGAAGAAGCTTATTTCAGCAGCAAGGCGATGGGTGTTCCCATATAGCAAGGGTAACGTTAAATGTTATAGTGGTCTTCGGAGATTATCTTTTACCCTATCTATCAAGATTTCAAGATATCCAATTGTTACTTGGAAATTTACTCAATCCACCTCAAACTCTCGAAGCTCTTAGATATCCAATTCTATCATTCTAGATACGTTTATACCAAAAGTAAGTAAAATTTAAAAAGCAACTCACTATGTCCAAATTTCTATATCAATTAGCATGATTACGGAACAACCAAATTTATTTTGGATTCAAACATTTGCGAAATTAATGTAGAAAATTACGTAATGTATTATCAAAACTTAATTACTAAATATACCAGAAATAAATTCAAAACGAAAAATTCCTTTAGCCTTATGAAATCAACAACAAAATGCAACAGGAAAAAGACAACGAGACTGTCCTGCTATTTTAGCCTTCATAGATGCCACCGTCTATTAATAGACGGCAAAGAAAATTATTTTCAGCTATTGCGAGTTGAGAAAACCGATCGGATCAGACGCATTAGCATTGATTGAATTAAATGTGGAATGAGGTGGGTGATATTTATAAATTATGGGTTAAAATCGAATGCATTATGTAGCAAATTAAATTTATTTATTGTAATTATATAAGTTCTAGACCAGGAATTTTCAAAATTAACATTTAATAACTCCAGGCCTGTTTTTAAAATTTAATCTTTTTTTTTATTATATAAATAAAACAAAGTTATCTAATTTCCACTTATATTTTTCTCTAAAACGTAACGCGTTTCGCTACACTGTACTTCTTTGGATGGTATACAAAGAATTTCTTTGTCAAAGATTCTTTGTCAACCATCCGAAGAAGCTATAGTGTAGCGAAACAAGTTATGTTTTAGAGACAAATATAAGTGGAAATTACACAACTTTGTTTTATTTATACAATTTAATATGAATTTCCATCAAGAAAATGCCGCAACCATTATAAGTTTTTTTTTATTCTTTATGAAACGCTAAAGCAACTAAGAAAATCATGAACTTTGATGAATATAAAAGATAAAAATGGAAAACTAATTACTGAAGAAGCTAAAATAATGGAAAGGTTAAGACAATACTTCGAAGAACTATCAGAATCGGAAACAAGAAACAAACAATGGAAAAACAAAACAAAAACAATTTATAAATAATCCTAGAAGAAGAGGTAACAGAAGCAATAAAAAATCCGAAATTAGGAAAAGCACTAAGAAGATACACGATAACTCCAGAAATGATGAAATATATGGGTAGAGAAGGAATTAGCAAAATGATAGAACTTCGAAATGAGATAATAAAGAGAACAAAAATACTGAAAAAGTAGAACACAGGAATAATATTGCCAATATATAAGGGAGGTGATAACAGAGAATGCGAACATTACAGAGGAATAGTGCTATCGAGTATACCAGAGAATATATTGTTTACAATATTAGAAAAAGGGAAAGGGATCAAAAATCAAATAGTAGACACGATGGAGGAGGCTTAATGTGGATTTAGAATGGGAAGAAACACACAAGGCCTACTATTCATGAACAGCCAAGCCAGCGAAAACAACGGAAGAACAGAAAAGAACTGGAAAAGCGAGAAATAGGTAGAAGAACGATATAAATAATAAAGAATATATTTAAATATACGAAATGTAATAAGATTTTATAATATCGAAAATAAAACAAGAGAGACAGAATAAGAAATGAAATATACAGACAGAACCTATAAATAGAGTTAATAAAAAATTGATAGATACTTCGACGGTTCGAAGACATTGTCTGATAACAGGCTAACAAAGGCAGTGTACAAAACGAAAACAACCGGAAAAAATTACAGCGGCAGGCCGCGAAAAAAGATAGATAGACTGGTTTGAAGAAGGAGCAAAAAGTAGAGGAAGAGTGGGAGGGTATTAAGCAGATGACAGAGGATAGAAAAAGAAATATATGAGGATATAAAAATCGTACATAGTCTCATTCAACGTCCAGCGTATCGAAAGTAGTTTTCCTTTTAACTCGATGCATTTTACCAATAAATATTCGAAATATTTTCATAAATTATCCAAACGAAGGTTGCTATTTATGTATCAAACAAATATTTATCATTGCATTCATTAAACAAGAGTTGTATTGTTTTTCAAGATATTCTCCGTTAAGATCGATACACTTTTGTATACGTTTGAACCAATTTTCATAATACTTTTTCAAAACATGCATTCAACATGCATGTAGTGTATTCTTCACGAACAGGAACAAAAAAAAAATTGGGTGCCAAATCAGGACTACACGGTGGATGACCCATCAATTCGATGTTTTCACCGGTCAAATATTGAATTGTTCAGTCCGATGTGTGAGAGCTTCCGTTGTCAAGGTGAAGAATGATTCAGCATCGCTGGTTGTTTTCCTTTTTTTTTCAAAGACTGCTGGCAAACAAATGGTTGTATACAATTCAAAACTGACTGTTCTACGAGTCTCTAGTGCCACCGTAACCTCATGCCCACTTATCCCAAAAAAACAGGCGACCATTTGCTTCCAAGTGCTCTTACGCGAACAACTCTTGTTGAGTTTGGCACACTTTGAAAAACCCATACAGTAGACCGCTGTTTACTTTGGGGCTCATACGCATAGATTCACCATTCGAGACTTTTTTTGGGCGACGATGCGGAATCCAACGCGCACAAATCTTTTTCACGGCTAAATGTTCACAAAATCTTGCATATGCTTGTCATACTAATGCCCAGGGATGACTCAATCTCACGATATGTCACATGACGATCTTGCTTTATCAGTTCGCGCACAGTATCGGTGTTTTCTGGTACAACTGATTTTGGATGACCTTTGGATGACCGATTAAATTGATTAAACTAGTGACATACAATGGTTTTAGATATTGCTTCATCGCCAAAAGTCGAAGTTAGTAAAAAAAAGTTCGGCGTAAAGTGCATGGAAAAATCCCTAATTGTGATGTGTGAATTGTGAACACTGATCCAACCGTGTAACTTTTTTGAGCTCTATATACTGTTTCTGGGCCTCTGATCCTCAACAACATCCTCAACAACAATGAATTCTTAAAAATTGCTTGAATAAACCATAAATTGTCGTTTTATGAGGCACCGGACAATTAGCATATTGTCGCCTAATTTCACGTTGAATTGCAATAAGTGAATTATTTTTTATGTAAATTATAACAATTTCACGGTTGTACGTGTACGTGCATGTCTTTTTCTGCAAAATAAAACTTGCACAAACGGTTACAAATATCACGAAAAAAATGACGCCAAAACAAAATGGTATCGTGACACTTGTCCTACCTATAGAAATACTTATTTAATTGCTGTGTTTATATTATTCGATTTTTTATTCAGTTTCCAGTTAAAATACGTTTATGGTATTAAAAAAATTACTGTACATAAGTTATCGAAAGCAAAAATGTCAATATAATCCACACCAAACTGTCGAGGTAATAATTCTGATTAATATAATCGATGCTTGTTAAACACAACAGGAAAAAAATCGAGAACTTACTATTTCAGTAAATACCTTAAGAAGTTCCCCAGATTAAATATAGTACGAAAAGAAAACAATTTTCAGCCATTTCCAGTTGAGAAAATTGACCGGCTCAAACGCATTAATGTTAATTGAATTAAAGTTGCAACGAGGTGGATGAGGCTTCACAGCCGTTTTACTAATATCGCTAAATTATAGACGAGCATTGTTCTCATCAGTTTGAGCTTTCTAGTTGTTTTAGCTTACCTAATACTAGTTATATTATTGTGTGTAAACAACAATCAAACCCACTAAGTACAAGTAATAAATTACTTATTACTGGTACTTAGTGATGATGATGTGTATGTCATCGAAGAATTAGAAGAAGTATGTAACTTTCGCAAATGCAGTGGCTTATTATGTTATAATGTTTTAGTAAAACTAAAATCATTTGTTAATTAGTTAAATTTTAAATAACAGAAAAATAGAGACCGATTATTACTTGGAAAATCCAGAATATACGGAATAATAAGTAAAAGCAAATATTTATCATTGAAAATGGTGGTTTTTCAAAATATTCTTCTCGATGATATATGTATAGGTTTGAACCGATTTTCAATAACACTTTTTCCATTTCAATTGAGGTATCTGCAAAACATGCATTTTTGAAGTTTTTTCTTCACGGACGGAAACAAAATGAAATCGTTGGGTGCTAAATCAGAACTGTACGGCGAATGACCCATCAATTCGATGTTTTGAGCGGTCAAATATTGAGTTGTTCGGTCCGATATATGAAAGCTGGCATTGTCATGGTGAAGAATGATCCTGCATCGCTGGTTGTTTTTTCTTCTATTGGCAAGCAAATGGTTGTGTACCATTCAGAACTGACCGTTCTACGATTCTTTAGTGGCACTGTAACCACATGCCCATTTATCCCAAAAAGCAAGCGACCATTTGCTTCAAAGTGCGCGAATAACTTTTATCTGGGTTTGGCTCATTTTGAAAGACCCATACGGATACAGATACAGATACTGATGTTTACTTTCGGGCTCATATGTATAGATTCAAGATTCGAGCATTTTTGTGAGCGACTGTCAAATAATGCGGAATCCAACGAGCACAAATGTTTTTCACGACTAAATATTCATGTAAAATATTGCGTATGCTTGTCATACTAATGCCCAGGGATGCCTCAATCTCACGGCATGTCACATGACAATTTTGCTTTATCCGTTCGCACACAGTATCGATGTTTTCTGGTACAACAATCGATTTTGGATGACCTTCTATAAATTCCTCTCTGAACGAATGACTGCCATGATTGAATTCACTAAACCTGTAATATATAGTGGTTTTAGATGGCGTTTCATCGCCAAAAGTGGAAGTTAGTTGATCCATGTACTATTGTTGAGATAATCCATGTCGAAAGTCTTAATAAATCATCGCACAAAAATTCTCACGAGTTAATTCCATTTTTTGACTGAGATAAAACTTTCAAGTCACTAAAAAACACAAATAGCCTCGGTATGACAATGTCAAACTCTACGATGTATATGTCAGATGGTTCCTAGCAGTACCATTGTTGCCAAGTCCGGATACATAAAAAGCAACCCTCGTAAAAACTATAGGTAAGTAAATATCAGGAAATATTATGTTTGTATAACAAGCGTGTTGGCAGTGGCCAGACGATATTACAGTTAGCAGTTTCGACTCCCGCTCCCAGATGTTTGTAATGTGAGTTTTTTTTGTTAGTGAATGTTTCTAGACTAGTGTGTAAAATCACCAGAGAATCACCATTCACTCATGTCAGTTTGAGACTGGTATGAGAGAATGCTTTATGAGAGGTGTTATAAGTTAATCACTCGCCAATTGGTAGTATACTTCTCGAGAGATTTATGGTTAAACATAAAACCAAAGGTTGATACCCCTAAGGTGATGCTGACCGGGTTAATCAGTAAGCTGATGACCGTGCTTCGAAACCCACGTTAAGCTGTAGGACCAATCGCTAGCTGATCTTAATCCGCTAACAAAGCCTTAGTTGCTGATGCGTCTCTAATACTAAATTATATTATTATTATTTTATAAGTATATTATTGTATTGAACACACTACAATAAAATATTTTGAAAGCGATCTCATTCAATACAATTTAAAACATTAAATCTCCTAGCTGCTTAATGTTTTGTGGATTATTTTTGTGCACCTTATTTTTTAAGGTATGAAATATTATAATAGTATAGGTTATTTAATTCCGGACTTCTCGAAGGTAAAGTCATAAACCGAACATCTAAGATTTCTCATATAATGCCTTTTGTTTCCTTTGTTTTGTGAGTCTTGGTGTGGTCTTGAGTGTTATCTTGGTGTTGTCTTGAGGAAATAGATGTTTAAGAGTTCGTCGTCACACAGGCTTTTAAAAAAGTTTCAATAATTCAGTCTCCTTGTAGAGCCTAGGAATAAACTTCTTAGAACTTTCTGCCATTCTTGCCAGGAAATTTTCCAAAATAGTGACTATTAATTATAATTTACCATATATTTGCACAAGATACATCAAAATTTAAGAAATGTTCTTCGGAAACCTTCCACACAATTTGTAGAATATATTGACTCGCCATTCTCTTATTTCCCAGTATTTTTAAAATAACCCTGAGTTAGAAAAAGCTTGTAATCTAATTCATTGATTTTTAATGTCAATTTTATGCTTTATCCTTCAGTCAATTGTTTCAGTAACTGTGTAAAAGTATTGTTATGATGAATGATGATTTTTTTAATTCAGAAAATACTCTATACAAAATATTTACTAGAATTACAAACTGATCTGATCAGTGATTAATTTTACTCTAACCTAACTAAAATGAAATATATTCAGAGGTAGCGAACACTTGATGGAAATTTATTTTAAAAAAAGAGCTAATACTTATGTTGAAATTTCCACTTCATAGTGAAAATTTAAACAACCTTATTAAATGTTTAATGAAGAACTTTTTTCTCAACATTCCCACTTTATTGTATTAATACTTGATACCATTTGCAAAAATTGTAACTTCATCAGAAATAAACATTTTCAATGAATTCTAAAGGAAACAAGCCTTATTTGATTAATTTAAAATCGAATAATTTAAACTAAGGTTAAGACCTCACTAGCATAGCATAGGGTCTGATAGTTTAATTACACTAAAATTATCGTCTAACGAAAAAACAAACGTAGTTTGCTCTGCTTTTCGCTAATACTGCTGCTAAGCAAACTTGAAGGCTTTCATCCTGTTGAGTCTTCGTAATAAGCGCGTCTTTTCTAGAAAACGAATAGCCTGGATTCACGTGGTGGAGTAGTCGTTGTTCATCACTACTGACAAATTCGGTGATGGTTTGATCAATAGTATACATTCATCATCAATATTGCGGCATGGTGTATCGAGGATGTTCCCTAGTACTTTATTTTGGAAGAAATCGTTATATAACTTTAGCGTTACGTTTATAGCACAGTTCCAAAGCTGAAAATCATAAATCCAAACAGGCTGCTTTAAGAAATAATTGTAAGGAAGCTATTTTTTGTACATGGACAACTTGAAATTTAGTCTAAGTAGAATTTAGAAGTAGTAGAGTAGTCGAAGTAGAATTTTAAGACCAGTTCTTTAAATTTCTTCTTGACTGAGCGGTGTCTAATATTTCTTCAGCGGCGTCTAACATTTAGAGTCATCTCCAGATATTTTGCCGAATTAGCATAGTGTATTTGAGCATCGTTTATTCTAACTGATATATATAGATATATATATATATATATATATATATATATATATATATATATATATATATATATATATATTAACTTTGTTGGTGAAGTTGGCATGAACATATTTAGCTTTCTGGCATCTTCTTCGTGGTCTTTTCCGACAATCAAGATTGCAATGTCATTAGCAATATGGTTCAAGTTAGAAATATCACAGGCATTCAGCAAGTGGAGCCCCGGACCCAATTAACTACCTTGAGGCACACCTAACCGAATAAGGCACGTCCTGTTTTATTCCGAAGTATTTTTCTGTCAAATAATAAACCTTTGCACACCTTTGTGCAAAACTTTATCCAAAGCTTAAGCCACATTGAGAAAGATGGTAGAACATAATGTTTCCCCTTCTAATGACTTCCTAATTATGTTTGTAATTATATGAAGTTGATTTATGGTCGAGTGACCTTCAAACCAAACTGATCTGGAAGACAGATTCTTCTCTTCGATTATTGGTTCCAGTCTTTTAAAGGGCAATTTTTCTGGAGTTCTAATAACAGGCAGCAAAGTAATATCCTCCTATGAGGAATATTTATAATTTCCCTGAGATAAGGGTCATAAGGTTAAAGGGTCACAATCCAACTTTCCATATTTTACAAACAAACAGTCTTATGAAAACAAGCAAGAACTTGGAAACAAGAAGCCCCACCCATCCCTCTTGTGAGGGATGGGTGGGGCTTCTTCAGTCAAGCAACTAGCGAACGTCCATTTTGGCGGAAACTCAGGTTGTTGAGCGTTCCACATGAGATTATGGAACCCAACGGTCGGGGGTGTATATATATATATATATATATATATATATATATATATATATATATATATATATATATATATATATATATATATCGATTAAAACATTCTTTTTTTCTTTTTCTTGTATTATTTTATTGCTGTCTATTATATAAAGTAAAATTATTTTATCTTTAGTAGTTTTAAGTTTGTTATTTTGAAATATTTATGTATTTATTTATCATGATTTATATCGATAATTATTATACCCCGATTTTGATTTTTTTATTTTAATTCATTTGTAGCTGTTATTGAATATTCTGTTCTGTATTGTACAATTAGTCTATTCTATCACTGTATGCAAACATTTTAATTATCCATTTCTTCAACCCTTTGTTATCTTCTGTAATCCGCCGACTTGAAGTTCGAAATGCAGCATTGCTTGTTGCGGTTAGTAGTTGGACGAGTGATCCTTCAAAGATAGACCAACCTTGCGTACTGCATTTCAGCAAATGAGAGTGTAAATTCTGACTAGAAATTTTCTCTCACTCACGTCCGTTCTAGGCTGGCTAAGGCCGGACGCCTTCTGAAAGGTATTCTACGTTGGACATTCGCTAGTCGGTTGGTTTCTCAAGATAATTTAGATTAAGCCCGAGGGATGCGCTGACTGGAGTTAATCGGTAGTTGATAAGCGTGGTTCGGAGCCCATGTTAAGCTATAGATCCAGTTGCTCAATAGTCTTAGTTGCTGATGCGCTTCTATCATTACTTTTATTTTTAATTGATCATATATATTGTGTTTTCCTTTTCTGTAAACAGTTTGTAGCTTTGATATAAACGAGAAGTGTTTAATTGCTAATTGATGCATATTTTATGATCTAATCCATAAATTTTTAAATTAAAACTATTTGTTTTCTGATACTGTATATATTTTAAGCTTATTTGAGTCACGTTATTTAACCATAAAGTGACTCATTTGATTATGATATACAGTTTGTAAAAAATAAAATCATCGATAATGCTCTTGATGAATAGCAGAAATACCACTATACAAATTAAATAATACAACAATCGAATGGAATGTATTTAATAAATTTGAAATTTAGTTTTATTGTTTTTCAAAATATTCTCCCCGATGATCGATACACTTTTGCGTATGTTTGAACCAATTTTCATACCACTTATTCCGTTCCGATTGAGGTATCTCCAAAACATCCATTTCGAACGCATCAACCGCTTCTTCTAGCGTCCAAAATCATTGACCACGTAGTTTATTCTTCACGGACAGGAACAAAAAGAAATCCTTGGGTACGAAAATTGGGACTGTACAGCGGATGACGCATCAATTCCATGTTTTGAACGGTCAAATATTGAGTTGTTCGGTCGAATGTGTGAGAGCTAGCGTTGGCAGAAACAACGATCCTGCGTCGCTGGTTGTTTTTCTTATTTCAAAGACTTCTGGCAAACAAACAGTTATGTACCATTCAGAATTGATCGTTCTACGATTCTCTTGTGGGAATGTAGCCACATGCTCATTTATTCCAAAAAAAAACAGGCTACCATTTGATTTGAAGTGCTTCTTACGCGAACAACTTTTGCTGGGTTTGGCGTATTTTGAAAGACCAATATAGTGGTCGGAATCCAACGTGCACATTTTTTTGTCACGGCTGAATGTTGATATAAAATCTTGTGTATGCTTGTCATATTAATGCCCAGGGATGCTTTATCAGTAAGCGCACAGTATCGATGTTTTCTGACACATCAACCAATTTTGAACAATCTTCTTTAAATTCGTCCATCCGGCCACGATTGAATTCACTAAACCAGTAATAGACGATGGTATCTCAGCGCCAAAGGCCGAAGTGAGTTGATCGATGCACTGTTGTTGAGATAATACACGTCCAGTAAATAATACACGTCGTAGCAAATCAGCAAGTGAAAATTATTATTGGTTAATTCCATTTTTTGACTGAGATAAACTTTTCAACTCACTAAACAACACAAACAGCGTCGGCATGATAAAACGTTTTGAGTACGTACACAGTCAAACTTTACATTATATGCACATATATGTACATATATATTATATATATATATATATATATATATATATATATATATATATATATATATATATATATACGCACACAATATATGTTAGACTCTCAACATCATTGTTGCCATTTCCAGATGCATAAATAGCAACCCTCGTATCTTACGCCATGTGATATGAATACTGTTCATTATTTTTATTATCAGTAATATGATATGGTGCTTATGGATCAATTAATGTTCAAGATATTAATATATCAAGTTCAAGATATTAATCGTATCAATTTCACTAGTAAAAACGGATATAACAAACTTCAATGTATGCATCGGTTTATCTGTTTACATTGCGATAAAATAAAGCAAATCGACCAAAAATAAACTCAAATGACATAAAAAGGGTCGCTTGCATCTACTATATATTCCTATACATATAAATAAATATAAAATATTACAACCTATGAGCCGGCAAATGTGTTTATAATGCGATAAACATACATTTGTTTACAATGCACATAACACCTGCACAACACCATTCTTTACCCAAACCAAATCGTATTGAGTAGGTCAGTTATGCAAGCAATACTCCACGTGGTGTAATAATACTGTGTGCACAGTCAAAACAAAGCATCCATCATCGCAGAATACCACCATATTGTAATTATCATCATCATCATCATCATCATCATCATCATCATCATCATCATCAGCCCGTGTCTGTCCATTACAGGATGAAGGCCCCTTTAGCATGCTTCCAACATAGGCTTTCCTCTGCCATTCGGGTCCAACATACTTGATGATGTCATCAGTCAATCTTTCTTTCGGTCTTCTTTGTGGTCATCTATGATCAAGTGATGTCCACTCGAGGATTGCCCTGGTCCACTTGTCGTCACATCCCCTCGCTATATGGCCTGCCTATCCCCATTTCCATTCATTCACTCTTCCAATGATGTCACAGTTTTTCGTTTGTTCTCTGATTTATATGCAGGTTTTTCTGTCCTGCTTTGTAATGTCAAGCATACATCTTTCCATTCCCCTCTGCGGTACCCGAAGTTTTTGAACTGATTATGATGTGACTGTCCAGGTTGCACTTCCTTACGGGCAGGACATATTGATCAGACTTTACTCTTCAGACACAATTAACATGCCATTCTACCTCCCGGCCAGTGTCCCCCTCCATTAAATTCCTGTCAAGTAGTTGTGATTCAAATCTTGTCCTGACAGTATTAGATCGGTTGCCACAAGTAAAGTAAGATTGAAATGAATATTTTCCAAGAGGAAATTGATAAAACAAAATGTAAATGTTAAAAAAATAAAAAAGCATTTTCTAGCAATACTGAGCATTTAGTTCAAGTCACAATAACAAACTAATGTTGCGGGGTAATGCTTTAAAAATACATAAAATATTTTTCATGATAAAAACCTTCAGCTTTCGTCTATATATGTTATTCGATGTACCTACAAAATGAATGCACGATCAATATTTGAAAATGTTTTCTAGGAAACTAATAGTTGAGACATAATGGCAAACTTAAAAAAAGTGAAATAAAAATGATAAGAATTGATATGTAAACACTTTTTTTCTCCTACCAACCATAAATTAACTTAATATAACATAATCTATATTCTAATTATATATATTTATGTTTATATTTATTGATAAATTTTTAAAATCAGGTAAACTCTATAAGACAAATTCCATATTAGACATTTGAGGCTTTATGCATTTCGAAGACCTGCTGTTTACTCCAGCACTCTGCAGAAACATGTCAGCGTTGGTTTAAAAAAGTTCTGAATGTTTATTTCAATCTATTCGACGGAAAAAAAACGGTAAGACCTGTTGAGTTTGATAAGGATATGTTGTTGGCTGAAACTGAAGCTGCTCCCAAACAAACTATCCAAGAATTAGCCACAAAGCTTAAAACGTCATGGCCCACAATACAACGGTGTTAAAAATAACTGAACAGAGCGCAAAGAAATGCTAAAGGGCTTTTAGTTGAAAACAAAATTCAACGTGTTACCATATACAGTGGTGGTACTTTTGTCCAGGTTAGGCGGATAAGCTTTTCTTGAACACATTCTTACTGAAGATGAAAAGTAGATTTTATACAGCATATCACGTAAAAAACAATGGTTAACATCAGGACAACCACCCCTACCCACTCCAAATCCAGGTCTTTATTCTAAAAAGGTGTTACTGTCATTATGGTGGGATTTTACAGAAATTATTAACTATGAGGAGTTTGATAGATTCAACATAGCTTTGATTCAAAAATATCTAAGGCTGATTCATCGAAAATGTATTATTGTGCAGCATGGCAATGCAAGACCTCATTTGCTTAAATCGGCAAATCAGCATTTTTTTCAGACTTATGGGACATTCTCATCACGAAAAAAAAACCTACTGCGACATCTATCGATTCAAAATCACCCTCATTTCACAAACAGGGAATAGAAAGTTTGTCAGAGCGACAGACCAAGATTGTCAATAACGATGAAGATTTTAATTTAGATTGAAACTGTATCAACTCTTAAATCAAATAAGCTGTTGAACAGTATCAAAAAATGACATTACTTCTGAGTACACTTATTACATACATATATTTATTCCATTCATAATTTTTCCTAGAATTATGTGGCCTTTAAAAGTAAAATTTAAAAAAGGCACTAAAAAATAATGTAAATCGTTAATGAATACTGTATGCTTAAGTTAAGGCATACTATAAATTCAACGGAACGCATCAATGTAATCAGTTTACACCGCAATGATATACCCGTAATCAACTAATGAAAACAAAAACCCAAGCGGAAAAAAATGCGCCTGAATGCTCCTCAACCAATAAATCACGTTATGTAGGTTAGTTACATGAATCGAATTGGTCCGGACGAGTACCCGGTCGCAACAAAAATAGTCAAAACAAAAAGAAAGCCATCATCGTAGTGGTGCCGGTCATATACCGGCGACCTAAATTTAGACAACTTACGTTTCGCGGTGCATAATCCACGTTCTCGAGGCGAAGAATCAAGTTTGAGGAATAGTAAAAACACACTGGGTGGGTTTCTAATGGGGAAAGGGGGGCGGCGGTTGTACACTTTCAACCGGCGGCACTAAAACCACCACCACAACAACAATTTTTTTGTAAATAAATGTGGGAGAGACGAGAACGTGCCGATTCTGAACGAGCGTAAACGTATGCCGGATGACAACTGAGAGACCGACGGCGGCGAACGAGTGCGGTCGGTGTGCGCGTCGCCCGGCGTCGTTAAGGACGCCTGCGCCAGCCGGCCGCATTCAATTTTTTTGGAGCGTCGCGACGCTACCCCGTCGCATTTCCGAGTATATTATAAGGAATAGGATAGAGCAAGGATTATTATATTGTTACTGAATGTGAATTCAAGATCACGAGCGCTTTAATGTCTAACAATAAGACTACTTGGATAACAATAAAATAATATAAAGTATTCTAGTGCTTGTTCTAAGATGTGCAGCCACAGCTGCTATTAACCCTTTGCTCCCGACAATAATATTTTTTCAGAAAGTTTCGGTAAACATGAAAAATGATGTTCGTTAATGTTTTTAGAATAAACAAAATAAAAAAAGGTAGGCAGTCATGGGGACTACAGACAGAAGTGAAAACTTGAAACTTTGGAATAACTGTGTTTTTTTTAATTTTTAAATTAATTATGGTATGAATAATTAAAATTTAATTATATAATTAAATTTCAATACCAATATTGGAAAGATTCGAAAATAAATGCTTAGTTTTTGTTATTCATTTTTCTACATAAAAAATATTAGCATATTAAGTACTCACTCTTGTACTGCACAGTGATTCTACCATTAAACAATTAAAAAAATGATTATCTAAAACACAATTTAAACAATGCACAGTATACACAAATTAAACTTTTCACGAGGTCAATTTAACTCAACTTACTGCTACTAAAGCATGTCAATGACGCGAACTCACAAGATTTTTCCCATCCAAATGATATAGTCGAGTATATACAATGAATTAGTTAATACATGCGTATACGTGTACTCAGGCAGGTGCGCGTCGCCAGTCTGGCGCAACACGTCATTAGCATGTCGGTGACGCGAACCCATATCTTTTGCCTAACCATTAACCAAAAGTCTCTCAACGCGGCTAAAGAAGTTGTTACTTAAAAAAATAAAACAGTTCTTTTTTTCAGAGAAGCAATAACCCACTTGACAAGTGGTGTACATCCACTTTGTTCTGTGCGGCTCTTTGCTTGTGCTGCATCTTCTTGACATGTTGTGACATATGTAAGCACTGGTCAAACCGTAATCCATACGGTACTACAGGTTTGAAATAATTTATTACTGTGGGAGAAGAACTTCGATGTGATTTTATTTCTGACTTCATGCCAGTACCTATCAACCGTGAAACCACTGCCATCCTAAAGAACTTTAGATTTGGAACTACTGTTTTGCTTTCTGCTTGAATATAATGAAAGAGTTTAAAACGGACAAATCTATAAAATACCACATTATTCTATACCACCATTTTTTTGATTTGCGATCTATTTCATAGATGGATTTTAGCATGTCGGTTGTGTCAACATATCCCATATGCTGATTATAGTCCTTGATCATGATTGGACATCCCACAGTGTGTAAACTTCCATCTTTTTGTTTACGGGTGACAGTTGGCTCATTTGAAAGATCATGATAGTTTCCAAGAAAAAGAACTAATTTGCGATCTCTCCATTTTGTAAATGCAAGTCCATCTTTAGTGATTCTCCAGTCAGATTGGCCGCTTGTCTCTAATTCTTTGTCAGTTTTTATATCATTTGAAAGGTCTTTTCTATTGGCCCTTACAGTACCGCAGGAGCAAATAAATGTCTTCTGAAGCGATTTTTGTAACTG
This sequence comes from Cosmopolites sordidus, assembly GCA_031761425.1. Taxonomy (NCBI): domain Eukaryota; kingdom Metazoa; phylum Arthropoda; class Insecta; order Coleoptera; family Curculionidae; genus Cosmopolites; species Cosmopolites sordidus. Next base: position 715,384 of record JARFXV010000813.1, on the reverse strand, counting down.
TACAGAATTGAAAAAAATATCAAAATATATGTTGTAGTCTTTCCCTACCAAATCTCTTGTCAAATCTAAAACTACCCTATATCCCAAACCTTTCTCGGGTTGATTAGTGATTTTTTCAATATATATTTAAAATTAGTAAACGTATCCATGCTCGTCAGCGCGTATCCCAACATTATACACTTGCTTGATAGGTTTGAGGGGCATAAACTGTTTTAAAACCCTATGGCCTTTAAATCGAATCATACTTTCATCTACTGGGTAATATTTTGATAGGTTGTATGATATGTGAAAAATTTCAGATAATCTATCCAATAATAATCGAACTTTATACAGCTTGTCATACCCTGGAGAGTTGTGAGTAGTCATTAATGAGTTGTCAGCTATGTGTATGTTTCCAAAGGCCAAGCGAATGAATCTCTAGTCATTACTTAACTAATGTAATGATCGCTTAATTCTAGTTTTGGTGACCAATAGTCACGATAACTGAGTAATTGTTTCTCCCCATCAATATATTTGTGCCGATTAAAATTCCAACTTCCTTAGCATTTGTTAGTATAAATGAAAAGTCTCCTCCACGCCTATGAAGCGCATATAAGTTTGTGTGAAATACGATTTTCTTAATCAAAGTTTTAGGGAAGAGATGTATAAAAACATCCGCTGGCGTCTCAATATTATCCGAGATCTGAGGACCAGTTTCTTCTATAAACTCCTTAGTATTCATAATACAATAATATGTTGATTGAATCCAGCATTTTTTTTAGCAAGCTACCTAACCACAACAGTTCCTAACCACAGACAGACGAATATTGTCTTCCTCCTTCCAGGCGCCAGGTTTCCAGTAATAACATTTTCACAATCAATTTCTGTTCCGTTATCTACAACAGGCTGGATATATTCAATAACTATATGCAAGTTAGTGAGATCCATTAAATGAGATGCGATCCATCAATCCTCTTCTTTAGATTTACAATCTGATGGAATTTCATCTAAGAATGTAAATAAGTCATTGGAAGTTACTTTTTTCAACTATTTTAGTGAATAATTTTTTTTTAAATAAAAAAAAATAGCATTAATTTCCTAGTGGTTTCAGCTAGAAACCACTAGGCCGCTAAAAAACATAATAAATACAAAAAATATGACATATTTTTGTGATGGATTTTCACCATATTATAATATAATAAAATAATAGTTACCATTTCTAAGAAAAACTCACAAAAACCGTATATATATATATATATATATATATATATATATATATATATATATATATATATATATATATATATATATATATATATATGTATATATATATATATATATATATATATATATATATATATATATATATATATATATATATATATATATATATATATATATCATCATCATCATCATCATCATCAGCCCGTATCGATCCACTGCAGGATGAAGGCCTCTTCAGCATGCTTCCAACCTTCACGGTCCTGGGCTTTCCTCTGCCACTCGGGTCCAATATACTTAACGATGTCATCAGTCCATCGTGCTTTCGGTCTTCTTCGCGGACGTTTGCGATCAAGCGGTATCCACTCCAGGATTGCCTTGGTCCATCTGTCGTCCCATCGCCTCGCTATATGGCCTGCCCACCTCCATTTCAACTGTTTTACTCTTCCAATGATGTCACAGACTTTTGTTTGTTGCCTGATCCATGCGCAGGACTTTCTGTCTCGTCTTGTAATGCCAAGCATACATCTTTCCATTCCCCTCTGTGCTACCCGAAGTTTTTGAATTGATTGCGATGTGAGTGTCCAGGTTTCACTTCCGTATGTCATAACGGGTAGAACGCACTGATCGAATACTTTTCTTTTCAGGCAAAGTGGGAGTCTGCTCTTAAGCACTATGTTGAGCCTACCAAATGCCTGTCAGCCACATTTAACACGCCGTTCCACCTCCCGGGCGGTATTCCCCTCCATGGAAATCCTCTGCCCAAGATATACAAAGCTGTCCACAATCTCTAAATCCCTTCCTAAAACTGAAATTCTTCTGTCCTGAGCGAAGTTATTGAACATAACCTGACTCTTTTTCAGGTTTATTTTCAAGCCAAATGGTTCGCCAGCCCTTTGCAGTTCTTGTATGCGTCTTTGCAGCTCCTCTGGGTCTTGTGAAATGAGAATAATATCATCTGCAAATCTAAGATGGTTTAAGTTTGCACCATTGATCTTTACCCCATCCTGTTCCCAATCCAGTTTACGGAATACTTCTTCAAGGCCAGCCGAGAAAAGAATAGGCGATATTGCGTCACCCTGCCGTACACCTCGTTCTATATTAATTCCCACTTCAAGATCATCAAGGTGAATTGTGGCTGTAGCTCCATCATATATCGATTCTAATAGGTTTACATAGGCTCTCTCTACACCTTGGCTAAGCAGTGCATCCATTATCGCATGCTTTGAGATGGAATCAAATGCTTTTTCGTAGTCGATAAAAGCCAAGCACAGTGGCATGGTGTATTCGTTGTGCCTTTCTATGACCTGCTGTACAACCTGGATGTGATCCATTGTACTGAATCCACTTCTGAATCCTGCTTGTTCTCTTGGTTGTGCGTCATTCAGTTTTTTTAATATTCTTTTAGAAATTATCTTAGTGAAAACTTTGTACATCACTGATAGGAGGCTTATTGGCCGGTAGTTCTTTAAATCTTCCTGTGCTCCTTTTTTATGTAAAAGGATCACTTCTGCATTTTTCCATAAGTCAGGTACGTTTTGTCCTTTGAGGCATTTTGAGTATAATTTTGCCAGTGTTTTATGTAACGTCCGACCACCAGCTTTTAGCATTTCGACAGTTACACTATCCTTTCCTGGAGCCTTGCCGTTCTTCATCAATTCTATAGCATTTGTTACTTCCTCCACTAGGATATCTGGTATTATATATTGTTCTTCCGTGGGTATTGCTGTCCCTGACTGGCTCTGATCTTCATATAACTGGGAATAAAACCTTCTGACAATCTCTAACATTTGGGTACGCGTCCTGCACACTGTGCCATCCTCACGCTTTAAAGCATATATTTGCGTTCTTTTGTTTCTCAGCTTCTGTTTAGCTTTGTTAATTCCTTTGTTTTCTTCCAGGGTTTTTTGCACTAGCTGCATATTGAATCGGCGCGTGTCCTCTCTGATACGTTTTCTTATAGTTTTGCAGAGCTCAGTGTACTCGACCCTGCCAAAAGGACTACCTGCATTTCTCATTGCTCGCCGTTTCTTCATTAAATCAATGGTCTCACTGGAGATTTTTGTTTGTTTGAGACATTTTTCCTCTGGTGCTATTGAAGCAGCCGTTTGAAGTACATTGTTGGCAATTTCTTCATATTGAACTGATATATATATATATATATATATATATATATATATATATATATATATATATATATATATATATATATATATATATAGATATAGATATATATATATATATATATATATATATATATATATATATATATATATATATATATATATATATATATATATATAACTTCTAACCGCTAAACAGACAAGCAGAGATATTAGAGACAAGCGGCCCAGAATAAAATAATGCAACATTATTAAGTAGATTGGGTATATAAGTAACCACTGCAATAATTTTAAACACCTACCACTAGGAACTTAGCTATACATTTTCAAATGTGTGGTTTCTTAGTAAAACCAGTAGAGAGTAAAGGGTTAAAACGTCAACATCAAGAGATCGTGGATTACCTGATCTTGTTCTATTTTTAAGACCCATATTTCGCGCTTCACCTGCTCCATCCACCCGAGGAGGGTGGATTTTCGAAGGTTATTTTCTAAAATAATCCCGAAACTTTACTGCTTGAAGGTGGTACATGATTGTTTCTATTATATAATAATATAAATATTTACTATGCTTACTGTTATCTTGTCACTATCTCACTTCATTTCACTTTTCTTCTTTCTTCATTCTTGACCTAAACGTCCAACAGTTGGAGTTTAGGCCTACGATGTCTTCTTCGACTTCATTCTACGACTTCCTTCGAACGATATTCAGGAATGCCTTTTCTGCTTTATCTTGGATGCACTGTCTAAGAGGAGTCTGACCCATCTATCTGTGAATTTGTTCATTTTTAACGACCAATGGTTTGTTCAGATCCTGTTTCACTAACGTATTTTTATAACTCTCTAGTGAATTAACGTTAAATTTTGCCGTGTAACCCCACGCGATCGACTCGTACATTATAAAGCTTCTATCATCTGATCAATAGATTTTTTAGTTTCACGACCAATTCGCTGCTCCTGCAAATCAGTGGGTAAATTATCCTGGCAGCTTCAGCGGCTTTTGAGTGAGTCCCATGTACTAGACTATACCTTGCCAGGTCACGTTCTCTTCTTCAATTTCTAGCAGACGGCTGGGTCTTCTTTTCTTTTGGAAGATGTATTTAGCCTGAGTCTTCTTGATGTTTACCTTGATTTTCCAGGCTACCAACCACTCCATCAGATCGTCCAATAGCCGTCGTCAAAATAGCTGAGATATCACTCGTGTATATGCTGTGTAGATGGGGAGCTAGCACCGCTTCTGGTGGCACTCCAGCTTCGTTCCTTGCGGCACTTATGTCCCGCTCCTGCAAGTTTTTGAAGGAGAACTGATTAATATGGCACCTGCCCCTTCTACTTTCCAAATTTCACGAGTTGCGTCAGTCCCTCTGAAGCTTATTTAAAATAATATCTTTAAAATACCCTAATTTCGCGACTTTTTTACTACTTTTAATGTTTTTGATAGATACCGTGGACTGGATATTTTGCAGTGAAATCACTTTAATACCGAAGAATAGCTATCTTAAAGGACTAAACCCGAAGAGATTTACCACTAAACACCAAATCACTTTTTTGAACTTCTGGACGCACGTTTCGCTAATCATGTTAGTATCACAGGAGATGATTTAATATATTTAATACTTAAGATTAGATTAAATCATCTTCTGATGAGGCTAACATGGTTAGCGAAACATGCGGCGAAAAGTTCAAAAAAGTTATTTGGCGTTTAGTGGTAAATCTCTTCGAGTTTAATGTTTCACACCGAAGGTTCCTATAGATTAATTTATCTTAAAGGAACCAATTAGATGCAAGATTTAATTACCTTGTGGCAGAAATTTCAAGTGATAGAAATCTAACAAAGGACGCCCGCACACAGGCGAATAAAGCAAATCCTATATCAGGATATCTAAGAAATATTTCACGAAGAAACAAATATATGTCTATAAACAGCAAGGTTCGACGAATCTACAAAACACGTGTGAGGTTGATACTTATATAGGACATAAAAACACGTCCAGAAACAACAAAAACTAAAAATATATCAAGAACATCAGAAATGAAAACGCTAAGGGCAATAAAGGGTATCAGGCGATAAACGGTATCAGCATATTGCAAGACAGAGTGAAATGAGGTAAAAGAGTCTAGGATGTGGTAAGATGGGCAAACATAAAAAGAACAATATGAAAGAATCACACAAACCAAATGAGCCGCCCTGAACGATTAAAAAAAAAGGCAAAAATTGAAAAAATAGGAAAGTTGGGCCTCCACGTCGCAGGAAATCATGAACCGACAATAACGGACAGTAACAGGACCGAGTTCTAAAGTAAGAAGAAGGCTGAAGAATGAAAGTCTTATCAAACCATCTATTCTTGAGATTTAGCATTAAACGATTATTACTAATTCCCAAAGCTGAAAAAACAATCAGCAAGAACTCGTTTTTTAATGCCACAGATTTAATTGTTGTTGGTACTAAGTGTCTGTCAGAAATCGAAGCCTTTCGTTATTAATACATGAAAATGCATCAATTTTGTTTAGTTGCATCAATGTTGTTTGTTCCTAAGTTAGAGACAATACTTGGTAAATCCTCTCTCATATTTATGACTGGTTTTACGACTTAGTTACGACGAGTAATGCATGTACAAAGAATTCGTACCTCATAGCCTGAATGCCACCGAGGGGATTAATATTTTGCAATAAAAACGTTTCCAATGGCGTGTTGTTAAAGGGATGTTATTTCTAGTAAGCAAACTTTTTCAAGAAAATACTTTTTCTTGTGATAATAGGTAATAATAAGTTAAAATTTCTTAATATAGAAGTTTTTTAAATTCTAGTGTTTGAAGTGTGATACATTTTAGATAACCTGTGTATAGTGCGGTTCAAGATATATCGTTGACCGAATGGCTGCAATAAACTGTTAACAACCCCTGTCGTAATGAAACCCGGCAAAGTTGCAAAAAACGTAAACAGGGCCGGGCCTAATAAAATAACAGGTAAAAAAGATAACATTAATTTTATATCTGGTTTAGTAGTTTCGAAATATTTTAGTTTAGTTCGCTTTTTTTTTTAAACAGTGCAGTTCTATAACTTCGATCGCATTTTTATTATTCCAAATATGTTAAAAATGTGGCGTTCTTGGCAAGATAATGATCATTGTGTCACAAAAACGCCATTGTCTACAGTTAAAGATATTGTGACGAAGCCAATTAAAGCCAAAAAGGTTCGTAGTGATTCTGGTAAAAACAAATGTGTTGACGAAAGCGACAAAGACTTAATTCGAAGCAAAATGTATGCTATGTATGAAGAACAAACTGTGCCAGCATTGCATTAATTGTAACAGCGACTAAAGAAGGATAAAACCAAAGGATGAAGCCAGCAGAACAAGCCTCCGGAGAATATTATTTCTAATGGGTCTTGCATATCGGACCATTGATAAAAGACCTATATTAATGAAATCTTAAATATACTTAAATACTTAAATTCTATAAAATTTCCTATAAAATACTTAAATTCTATAAAAAATACAGATTAGAAAATCGCCCGATTATCTACATTGATGAAACATGGTTCGATATACATGAGACGCCAGCAAAAGGATGGGTAGGTACATCAAGAAAGTGCCAAACCAAATCCCTAAAAAACAAGGGAAAAATAATTATAATTTTACATGCTGATTCCGAGGATGGATGGATTTCAAATTGTTTACGACATGAGACATTTTTGAAGATTGGTTTATAAATAGCCTTTTGCCCAATGTGCCTAAGGAAAGCGTAATTGTAATGAACAAAGCTAGTTATCATAACCGTCAAAAAAGTAAAGTTCCTAATGCAAACAACACTAAATTGGAAATTCAGAATTATATGTTAAAAAAGGATACGTACTTCGAAAATACATTTAAAAAATGTGATCTATTAATATTATTGACATTTAATATTAAAAAGGAATATGGATGTGATACCATTGCTGCCTATATAGGACATACGGTTTTAGGTCTTCCCCCGTATTAGTGTATTTTTAATCAAATTAAGCATATGTGGCATTAGATAAAATCCGATGTTAGAGCAGAAAATATTCATCCGACTCTAAGTGCAAGCGCTGTAACATTAATTGGGAAGGTTGTAGAAGGAAATATTCCGAAAGAAAATTCGATAAATTCGATTAATCATGTTATTAAAATAGAAGATTCCTATGTATCATTTACTAATAATATAGAACCACTTATTATTAATGTAGATCAAAGTGACAGTGAAAGTGAAACCGAATTAAATATATAATTAAATTTAAGTTATAGTTTTTATTGTACTAATAGAAAAAAGTATTTATTTATTTATTTTTATTCTACTAATAAATTCAAAATACACAAACAATAAACAATGTTTTAGTCATACATAATAATAATAATAATAATAATTTCAAAGACAATGGGATAAACAGATAAAAAGACAATGGGATAAGAAGTGCGTCGAATACCTATCATATTGTCATCAACTGGGATCATCCCAAAGAACTTGGTAAGGAATATTAAAATATTGGACCGCAATGATTACCCATGCAGAATGCTGTATTGCTTGGAACAGCTCGAATCGTTCGAAAGTTTCTGGATAACAATAGGAAACCAAAGGCATCCACCATCACCACTACAACCATGTGGCCCGAAAACATGGAAAGGGCCCTCACGGAGCTTAATCATTCTGATATCTAACATATCTGGGATAAGTCAATGTTCCCCTTAAGGCCGGTTCTGCAGTGCGGGGATGTACCGGATGTGGGCTGTACCGGATGTGGGCTGTACCGGGGTGTTGCTCCGGGTGTGACTTGTGCCTGGTGTGTTCTTGTTTTGTAGGACCTGTCCTTAGAGAGAGTGCGAATGCCTTTAGGATAATAATTTAACAATATTTTATTTTTTCCAAAATTATTCAGTAGTTAAACCATTCCGACTCTGGCGCCGTTGAAGAAACTAGGAATATTTTTATTGACATTTATTGGAGCAATTAACATTTTGCCGAAAGGCAACGAAATATATTGAACCGGACTATATATGAATTAATAAATTAGTAGATCTATAGTGTATTATAGTCACTGGTGATCTTTTAGTTTGTCTGAACTTCCGATAGAGGTCGCTGTCAAACAAACTGTTACTTTACACACCTCTAGTGTCAACATTATTTAGTGTAGTCTGGCCAGTCGGTAGGTTTCTCAAGATACTTTCGGTTAAGCACAAAACCAAGGGTTGATAGCCCGAGGGGGTGCTGGTCGGGGTTTTCGGTAGCTGATGACCGTGGTTCGGAACCCACGTTAAGCTGTAGGTCCAGTCGCTAAATAGCCTTCTTAGTTGCTGATGCGCCTCTAACCCCAAAACTTTACTTTTAGTATAGTCTGGCAAATAATCATGGAATGTTTAACATTAGAATAAAGCTTGCAAAACGACGTGTTCTCTTCGTCAAACTTATAGAGCACATCGTGTATTCTATGGTGAACATAATCGGCCAACCAAGCGCTGTATTGGCCGAATTATCGACAAATTCCGAACATATTTCACGATGCTCGATATTAAATAAAAACAAGATAAAAAAAATTGCGTCCCGAAGAAAATATCTCCGCTGTTACTGGCAGTGTTAATGAAGATCCAAATTTATCAATTTGTTGCGGCTCGCAGGAAGTTGGGCTTTGTTATTCGACTACGTGGAAACTTTTGAGTAAAGATTTTGGACTGCTGCCTTACAAGATCTAGCTTGTCCAAAAACTCAAGCCGCAAGACCATCGTTTACATCGTACGTTCGGTGAATGGGCTCAAAATCAATTAACACTTGTTCAAAAAAAATCAAAATTTTGTTCAGCGATGAAGCTCATTTTTGACTAAATGGTTACGTTAACAAACAAAATTGCCGCATTTGTAGTGAAATTATCCAACAGTTATCGTCATATCCAGTAAAAATGCACAATGCTCAATGGGCATTATTAAGCTGAAAAGCATGTTACTTTTAATGTGGTTCAATTCAGACCGATGATCATTGATTATTTAATTCCGAATTTGAATGGTATTGATCTGGATGAGATGTGGTTCTAACAGTACGGCTCCACATGTCGCTCAACCAACGTAACAATCGATTTATGGAGAGAACAATGCGGTGAGAAAATTATTTCAAGGAACGAACCTGTTAATTAATCACCAATTAACAGGGTTATGTGATTTAACGCTTTTAGATTATTTTCTTTTGGGATTATGTTAAATATTTGGTCTATGCCGATAAACCAGCAACTGGTAGCCCACATAACTCGGACAATTGCGGATATAAAACTCAAATTCAGTCGGAAATTGGATCAACAGAATGCGCTTTGTCAAAAATAGCCCCGGCGGATGTTTGTTCGAAATTGTTTTCAAACATTAATGCCTTTGAAAGTTATTTCACATAAAATAAGTAGTTTCAGACCATCCAATTTGGTTGTCATTTTATTTGAATTTAAAGTTCGGGCGTACTAAAAACGTTTACCCTATATATTATCTATATCATACCTGTTTATGTTTTGGGCTTCAAATACTGCTTTTTTATCCTTATTTGGGATGTTTATTAAACTTAATCCGCCATTTTAGTCATCTTCTATTGTAAGACATAAGCTGCTTCGGTTTGTAGATTAAGATTTACCTGAAAAATAGAAATTTTCGTTATCTCTAGTTATTGATCTTTTATTTTTATTGACTAATTTAAATGTTTTATTATGCTTTTGACGTAGATAGGTACTGAAGCTTCAATTGTTTTTGCGATAACTTTAAAACTATAAAATAATTAAATTCTTCTGTTGGAACCTTCGGTGTGAAACACTAAACCGAAGAGGTTTACCACTATACACCAAATCACTTTTTCAAACTTATCGGCGCGCGTTTCACTAGCCATGTCAGCATCATCAGAAGATGATTTAATCTAATTCTAATGTGGGCAATGTGTTATTTATATCTGGTTATTAGGGATCTCTTAAGTTGCCCAATATACCTTCGATCACAATCTTGACAACTAATTACATAAATTTCCGATTTTTCAAGTTGATCTACTTTGTCCTTTGGATTACACAGGACTTCTCTTAATTTATAACATGGTTTGTAGGCTACCTTAATGTTCAATATTCTCAAAAAGGTATAGGTATTAAAGTAGCCAGTATCGAAACTGGTATTAAGCACTTACCCCAGCCTGCATCAGGGAGCATAAGGCCAAATTGTAAAATGGAAGGAGCTACATCACTTGAACTAAAAGACGACCACTAAATATTGGTTGAACATTATATAAAACACAATAATATTTTTAAAATAATACCACACATTGATATTACTGGACGAGTTGTCTCTCATCTGGAAACTGAGGCAAGTTTTATTCTATCTACTACCTGGCAAAAAACAGACCCATCTGTGTACTTCTCAATCAATTGAAGACTGCTATTTAGTCTAAACGTTCATATCTTGACACAAAGCAAGTGCTTTTCCACCACAATAATGGGCCGACATACGTTTCAGGTTATTGCTGCAAAAATCTATGACTTAAACTTCTAATTGCTTCCACATGCGTCGTATTCACCGGATTTCGCCTCCATTGATTATGTCTTCTTTCAATATGTAAGAAATAGCCCGCTGTGCCAGCAATCCCTTCAAATTATGAAATCAAAGCTGAGACATTTACTAATTTTGCCAATTTGGGCAAATCGCGTCATACTGAAGGTTTTATAAAGTTGGAACATCGTTGATCTAAAAGTATTGAGTTACAAATTTGTAACATAATGATTTTTTTTGTTGGTGACTTATTACAGCGATGACAGTCGTTCGCCGGAGGCAGTTTGGGTCGTGGTTCACGGATGGATTTCGTCGCCATTTTGTTGAGGGCGCCACTCAGTTTTTGGAATACAAAAAGAAATAAGCCCTTAAACTGCGAAAAAGATTTACCTACTTCAAAAAGACTCAGCTAACTGTATCAATTATTTATTAATAACAAGCACTAACTTAACTAGACACAATAGAAATGAAAATGTTAAACATTAAAATAACAGTGTTAAAGTATAAAGTATCTTATCTAGAGTTGAAACTGAAACACAAATTAATGGTAAACAAATAGTGATTGAATAATAAATGGGTAATAATAATGATAATAATAATAAAATAAAGTCTGGCCATTGTTCTTTGCGGCGCTGCTTAAATATGCGGCTATAAAAAAGTTCGATAACTAAGACGGGCGGTTACTAACATTTACGGAGTCCAAACACGTATCTAAAATGTCTGAACTGTCTGAAATCTAAAATGCTCGAGTCCTAAATAGTCCGGATCCTAAAAGATCCGGATCCTAAAATGTTCTGATCCTAAAATGTACGGATCTTGAAACGTCCCTAGTCTAGAATGTTTGGATCAAAAATGTCCGGATCTAAAATATCCGTAGTCTAAAACCCTTTACAAAAATAACAAAAAAATAAGCCTGTGCAGAACTTGGCCAACTAATAAACATACCTCTAATGGAGAGATTATTTAACCTGGACTATTTGCGGCGTCGATTACCATGTCGCTGTCCATACTTTGTAGGTCGATAATTTTAAACGCTACAAAGTGACTACAAGTTAAAATAAAAACCGTATTCTTCAATATCTTGTGTTTTTTTGTCAGGCCGCGAACTTTTCGAACGACCCTCGTACCACTAGCTCTTATGGACATTATGCTTCACTTTGGTGCTTTGATAAATTAATCACTTGTCAAACCCCAGTCATTATTTGTCGGGTGATCCTCCTCTGCATTTGGATAAAATAATGCAGCAATGAGGAAAGCAAATGAGCTCTTACAAAATGAAATGAACTACAGTATGAGAGTACTTGAAAAACCTTGATGTGATTATGGAAACCAGTAATTTTCTATTAAAAGTGACACTAATAAGTAGCAAATCAAATAACTCAGTAAGGAATGTTCGATTTTAATAATTTCTTTGGAAAACCATAACAAGAAGTAAACAATTTTCTCCATTTTTTTTGTTGATTTTTTAGTATTTTAAAGTGATACATTTCTTTTTTTTCGTTTGAGTTTTAGAAAATTTACCGCACTAATGGAAATCAGGCTATTTTGATATCATTTTTTTCAGGCTTTATAATAGTTAGAATGGAAGATGATGAATAATGATGAAAATTAGCGTCTGAGACTTTTGACAAATCGATTCGTGGTTGATGAGTAGTTAGGAGAACAAAGTCCACTCGCAAGTCAACATAGGCCATAAGATAGAAAGATTTACCGCTATATAACATTTGAAACTTATAAGTGATACAGCCATGAAGTGCTTATTTTGAACACGAAGCATCAATGATAGTGTGATTAATGAAAATATTGAAACTTAGAAATCAATTCGCTTTCAGTTCTATTTTAAAAATCGACGGCTATATGGAGAAATACGTCAACCTTAGTTTGGTTTAGTTGAGTGAAGAGTACACTGAACAGTAAGTTACTAGTCTTCATCTCACAATACTCCCTTCTGGTGTTTTCCCGAATATGTAAATTGGTCATAATGTTTTTAATATTGGTGTGATCGATGAATTAAAACGAGAGGGAAGGATGATAAAATCATATAAATGGAAAACAATTTGAAAGCAAAAAATATGGTTAAAGATAATCCGACGTCTCTTATAAAGCTACATTTTTCTTTATAATCGTGTTTTCATATATAGGAGAATATTCTTTGTTTATTATTATTTTATTATATATTTTATTTGTACTGTAGATGATAATTACATATTAATTAATACTAAATAAAAATCATTGATGAAATCCTTATTTTATAGTATTTACAAAAAGATATTGAACAGAAAATAAAATTATGACACTAAAAAAAGTTTGTATGTCAGAAGTGGGATTCGAACCCACGCCCACGGAGTGGACTGCGACCTGAACGCAGCGCCTTAGACCGCTCGGCCATCCTGACTGATGAAAAATATTTACTAGATACGTAGATATCATGAAAAATATATTATTCTAATAATTTTTCAAATAGTTATATTCCTTGTTTATATTGACGTTTTAAAAAAACTAACCTATCTAAATATATCACTTATTCTGATAGCAAAGATATTGTAATTCAAAATACAATTTTGTTTTATACAATAAACCTAAAGCTATTTCTGGCCAAATATTATCAAACTGAAACCAATGTACGAGGATGGTGTGCTAAGTAGCTGGCTTTGACAAGAACAACATTTGTATGTGTAAAATTTATTTTATTTTTAAATTTACGTAATGACCTTTCGGTTGGATAGCCTAACTTTTTATATATTTTTTTATCTAAAAAAATACGATCTTCTTTGGCGCAGATTGGCCTCGGAAAACCCACTAATCTGACTGTTCTTTCGTCTCTAGTGTGGTGTGATGGATTCATCCAAAAATCATCCTAATTGCGTTTTAACATCGCTAAACATTCTTTTGAACTTGACACCCGTGTGTGTTTATTGTCGATTGTGAGCAATCGCGGCACCCATCTTGCGAAAAGCTTTTTCATTTCCAAATAAGTTATTAAAATATTCTGCTCCCATTCAACTGAGATGCACACAGTCTCAGCAATCGTACTCATTTTCACTCTCCAGTGTTTATGACGATATCGTGGATTTTTTCAATCATTTCTGAAGAGGAAATCTTATTTGGACGACCTGAACGATCTTCATCAAAAATTCTTATACGGTCACGTTTGAATTCAGCCATCCAATATTTTATGGTTGATAACGAATTTGCAGAGTCCCCATAAATTTCGCTGAGCTCCTTTTTAATCTCATCACTTGTTTTCTTTTTCAAAAACAAGTATTTTATCGAGGTTAGTGGCGGCATTTTCTTGATTAAAATTTATACTAAATTGTATAAGTAAAAAACAGTTTTTTTTTTACTTAGGTGTGACTTCACTCTTTATGCATTTCTTGTAAAACCAGATGTTCTGTGTTGCACTCTCCAATATTAATTTATGTTTTAATTAGTGTTTTATTTATACAATTAAATTTTATCACTGCTCGATATTCATTTTTTTTCATTGTTGTAAAATCACAAAAGTTATTCTATTTGAATGCTTGCCATTCGCAAACTAAACCACGGAACGACTTGACTGTTTGGCAGTATTGTTGTGAAAGGTTATATTTACCAGAAATATCACTTTAAATTCTAACATCCCGGTACTTATCATACAGCCGTAGCTGCATTTTGTTATAATTTAGTACATTTTATTTCATTGACTTTTATTACTAGCATAATTGTATTGATAAATATATAAATTATATAATGTAATAAAATAAAATAATACATTTCTAAGTATTTGTTGGTGAATTGGCGAAGGTAAATTAAAAATATTTTTAAAAGTATTTAATCCGAAAAATGTTATTTTCCTTTATTTATTTTTTTAAGTACTCTCACCAAAAAAATATTTCCTGTTTGGTAATAAATAAATACTAACTATTTAGTTTACTACTTAAATATTTCATTAAAAACTAAACCAAGTGGAAATCTTATAGAGCAATATCTGGATAACATTATAAGGATTTAAGTAAATCGTTTAAATTTCTAGAAGTAAATAAAGTTTCTGACGTCTTGATATTATTTTCTTATCTTGTCATTTTCTTCATTTTTCGTATTTATTAGCAGAATGCAAGAATGGTGAATTCGAGTGTTATTAAATATCGAGAAATAGTGCTTGCGGTCTTTAATTTTTAATCCTCGCTCTTCTTTAAATTTTAGTAGCTTCTCTAATTTTTAGTATCATTGATTCTGAACCTCATTTACCAAGTTGCATTATTATATTTCATTAGCTCATATATTCACATTGTTTCAAATTGTATTTAGACATTATAGTATTAATTACATCATTTTTCCAAAGAAAATAATGTACTAAGTAAATGAACAGAGCTTTAATAGAGATCAATGTATTTAAATCTGATAATTTGTACCATAATATTTTGGATTATTTTTTCAAAGTCGTTTTTGCTAGTTTTTTAAAATATTGATTACAATTTGGTGACAAAATGGCGAAGGTCACTCTAACCTAAACTTTTAATCCCCTATTCTGAATAAAATATATGGATAGCAAGAGTGCATACTGCATTTTTCTTTCCACAATGTATATGTTTTATTGATATAGATAGATTTATATAATAATATATACATGGACTTGCTCATTCCTAATGGCTGTAGGTTAAAAGCTAAACAATTATTTGTAATATACAAATAATGGTATGATGGTTGTACAAAAACCAAGACAGATTTTTTTTTCTCTAATATGTATATTTCGTCTTAAATTTTGTTATTAAATTTTGAAAATTATGTCAATCAAATGAAAGCTATTAGCAGTAATGCAACTTCGTGTGTTTTAAAACACATTTTCTATAGATTTTGTCAATATATTTAATGCTAATACAGCGATTTCAGCAGGGATGTTGTACTTGAGTTACTGTATGATTTGAGGCTTATTTATATAAACCTTTTCCGTTTCAAAAATCTCCATAAAATACCAATCAATTTTGCATGAAAATTTTCAATTTGATGACTGTGGTTTATGAACAAATGACAGTATTCTAGTCGCTTATTATTGTCAGTAGACAACAGGTCTTATAAGGACAATTTGAATCTCACAATTTGGCGTAAACTGCATGGAAAAATTCTCAATTGTGCAGCAGGTCGTTCCTGGAGAGCCTTCCGCACTTTGCTCCATATGTGCAATATTTTTAATGCTTCGCATCGTTCATCTAATATTGATTATCAAGACATTTGTCTTTGTACAATAAAAGCAAATTTTAAAATAATATTATTTATGACGAATAATTTGACAGTTTATTTAACACCATATACAAATTACTTTTCAGTTCATCCATAAACATCAAAAACCTGTAGTAAATTAATTATATTACATCGTTCGTTATGGTCGAATTACAAAAACAACCACAAAGTCAATAGCCTTTTTTTGAATACGGAGACATTTTGATAACACAGCCTTCAGCTATAAGAGACCTCATTAGATGTGTGCCACATATCCGTGATGGGAAATAACTGCGAAGTTCACTTGTTATATAACAAGTGAAAGTATTTTGATAACAGGTCATAGGTTTAGAAGAAAGCATACCTGACGAAATATTATAAATATTACATTATTTTATAATATATACATATATACTGCAAGATGAAGGCTTCCCCGGCATGCTCCCCCCATTGCCCAACAGCTTGTGCGAGAGAGAGTCACCCCTTCAAATCGTCCAAACTTATGCACCAACTATAAGCTATCGAGATGAGGAAATTGAAGAATTTTATGATGATGTGACGCAGTACAAAAACCTGATGGGTGACTTTAATGCCAGAATTGGCAGAGCAAGAACTGGTGAAAATGCAACTGGTCCATATGGAAGTGGTGAGCGAGACAATAAAGATGACAGATTGGTTGATTTGCTGAAGGACAAGAACTTTTTATTATGTCTTCGTTTCTAAAAAAAAATCGGCAGTAAATTGGTATGGCAAAGTCCATCTGGACTCACAAGTGAATTTGATTACATTCGTGTCCAGCGATAAAACAATATTTTGCACTTGTAAAACCCTTAATAATTTTCATGTTGTAAGTGATCGCCGATGGTGCGAGCAAAAATTAGTAAAGTGGATTCTGGGACTGGGACTTCTGCTTTATCGAATCGCTTTGCTATGTTTTATAACCCGCAGAAGATAAAAACAATAGATCAATATGAAGAAATCACTAATAGTGTGCTCGAAACGACTGCTTCTATAGCTCTAAAAGAAAAATGTATAAAACAGCCAAAAATGTCCAATGAAACTATTAATTTAATAAAAAAACGACGAACAATGAGGAATGCAAGGAGTTCTTTTGGTAAGGTTGAGTATGCCAACTTTTGCAAAATACAAACAAAAGATGAGAAAGAAAAGGATGCAAATATATGCCTTAATGCGTGAGGATGGCACAGTGTGCAGAGCGCGTACGGATATGCCAGAGATTGTCAGAAAATTCGATTTATAATTATATGAATCAGAACCATTTAAAGACAACAATACCCACGAAAGAAAAAAATGCCAGATATCCTAGTGGAGGAAAAGACAGTCTAATTGTTGAAATGCTAAGAGCTGCTGGTAGACTTTATATAAAACACAGGTAAAATCTTACTCAAAATGCCTTAAAGACCAAAAAGTATCAAACTTATGGGAAAATGCAGAAGTAATTATTTTACATAAAAAAGAAGCACAGAAAGATTTAAAGAACTACCGTACAATAAGCCTCCTATCAGTAATATACAAAATTTTCATTAGGATAATATCTAAAAGAATATTAAGAAATCTGAGTGACGCACAAGAGAGCAAGCATGATTCAGAAGTGGATTCAGTAGAATTAATCATATCCAGGTTGTAGAGCCGGCCATAGAAAGACAAACGAATATTACATGCTACTGCGCTTAGCTTTTATCGACTACGGAAAAGCATTTGACTCAATCTCAAATCCGGCCATATTAAATGCATTGCTTAGCCTGGGTGTAGACAACGCCTATGTAAACCTATTACGATCGATAAATAATGAAGTTACAGCAACAGTTTACTTTGATAATATTGAAGTTGGATTTAATATAGAGTGGGGTGTACGGCAGGGTAACGCAATATCGCCTATTATTTTCTTAGCCTACCTTGGAGAAGTATTCCGTAATTTGCATTGGACAGGATGGTATAAAGATTAAGGGTGCATAGTTAAGCCGACTTAGATTCACAGATGATATCATTCTCCTTCACAAGACCCAGAGGAGCTGCAAAGACGCATACAAGAGCTGCAAAAAACTGAGCTGGATTTGACTTAAAAATAAATCTAAAAAAAGTCAAAAGAATTTCAGTTATAAGAAGGGATTTGGAGCTTGTCGACCACTTATATATCTTGGGTAGTGGATTTCAATAAAGGGGGATGCAGCCCAGGAGGTGGAACGGCATATTAAATGAGGCTGGTAGGTATTTGACCTACTCAGGTCGCCATCAATTAAAAAACTTTGGCTAATACAGAGTGGAATGGAAACATGTATGCTTAACATTAGAAGGTGGCATAGACAGCCCTACACATGGATCAGGGGGCAAACGAAAGTGTGTGACTTCATTGTAAGAGTAAATTAATTGAAATGGAGATGACCATACAGCGAGGCGATGGGACGACAAATGAACCATGGCAATCCTGAAATTGGCTCCGCTTGATCCTAAACGTCCACAAAGATGACCAAAACACGATGGACTGATAACATCGTTAAGTATATCGACCCGATTGGCAGAGCAAAGCTTAGGACCGTGAGAGTTTGAAGCATGCTGAAGAGGCCTTCATCCCGGATACGGGCTGCTCACGATGATGATGATGATCATGTGACATCATGATTAGAAATATAAAATCCGACAAGGAATTTCCCCTTGGTTATGCCAGTCCGAGGCTAAGTAAGGCCAGGTACCTTCTTAGAGGTATTCTGTAGCTGGCAGATTTCTCTGGAGCCTTGAGGTTAAGCACAAAACGAAGGATTGATAGCCCAAGGAGGATGCTGAGCGGAGTTATTGATAACCGATGACCGTGTTTCAGAACCTACGAACCTACGAACCTACCTAAGTTTTAGTTAAACTCAAATAAACTAACAATTTCCTTCCTTATTATTTTTTTTTGGTCCGTAGGATTAAGTTTTTTGGTTATTTATATAACTTTTATTTATAGTTTTTAAAATTTTGTTTTTGATAATATCCTATTTATCCAAAGAAAGCGATAAAATGTAGATCGTAGTGAGTGCTGTGCTGATAACAAAACATTGCTCCTTCATTTCATAAATTTTAATTAGGTGAAATTGAATAAATGAAAATAACTGTAAGTATTAATAAAATATGGAGACTGCTATATTTTAAATGTCAATTTGAAACAGTTTGATTATATTGCTTCTCACGGGCGTAGCCAGGATTTAGTTTTTGGGGGGGTTTAGTTTGAAGTAAATAAAACAACAAAAATATACTACTCGACAAGCGATGGCGTTACTGTGCGCAACGTCCACTAGTTCGGATATATTCAATTCAAATGTAATAATTTAACTCTCTTTACTCCTCGTATTTTTTCCGTATAATATTAGGTAATATTTGGCTTATTTCGGGGTGATTTCGCACTGTAACAGTAAAATGCGGTGGCGTCCTATCTTACATAAACCACATGTCTTGTCTTAAGTTTAGAGGTATATCATACAAAAGATCTAATAAATCATTTTCTAAAAACTACACATAGTGATCTAAATTCAGTCTTTGCGGAAACATAAATGGCCCGATTAAAAATTTGTCGATAATTCCGCACCAAATGTTAATTACAAATTTGTGCTGGAAATGTCGTTCTCTTGGTTGGTATAGATTTTCCAAAGCGTAATAATGATTATTTCGCCAGTTAAAAATACGGCGTCTAGTAAAAGTTACCTCGTCAATAAACAATATATTTTTCAGGAACATGGGGTCTTCGGTTTTTTTATGTAGTAGATTTTGACAAAATTCTGATCTAGCTGGCAAATCTTGTGGCAATAAATTTTGTTCAGGCGAAAAATGGTAGGGAAATAATTTTTCTTTGTGGAGAACTCTTGAAACGGTAGATGTGCTAATTCCTCTAGATGCCTCTAAACGCCTAGTGGTAGCGCCCAGTGCCTAGTGCAGGATTTTTCGCGATCATCAAAATGTCCTCTTCTTATTCTACCGTTATACGTTTCGGTCGTCCACCAAGATTATTACGTGTTTCGCCTAACTGATTGAGAATTTTGTCGATCTGGGATGATTCTGGTTGGGTACCTTCATACCTTGGTTGGCTCTTCATACCTTTTAGCTGCAGCGGGACTATTGCAATTTACTTGTGCATAAACTGAGAGCATATCCCTTAAATCACGGTTAGGAAACTGATTAAGTAATTTTTGTCAAATTATTTATTACCAGCTCAAGATTGAAGAATTGTTTCCACTTACGTTTAATAAGAAAGATAGAAAACAATGACACTTATCATCGAGACGAAATAATTTGTACACAACATTCAAGGCACACTGTAAATTGCATATTTTTCAGCCACGACAAGATGTGCAATGCGAATATCTCTCAAACGGCGTGAGATATCGATATCGACCAAGGATACCTTTTTTACGTGGAAATTATGACTCTTCTCTATTTTGAAGTCAAAATGTTCCCAGCTTTATAGGGTAAAAAAATATGAGCGAGTTAATTCCCTTTCAAACTAGGTAGCAAGCGCCCTCTAGGAACAAGGATCAAACTAGTACCAAATTCGGATTTGTCACCTTTGAAAACCCAACTACCTCGATTTTAGACCTGATATCTTCAACCGTTTTTAAATTATCTCAATTTTTCGAAAATTTAGTTTCACATTCAACACCCTGTGTCTTTTGACTGATTAACATTTGCGAACACATTTATTGACTAAATCCTCTTATTTTGATCTGTACTACCACCATTTGCTCTATGGCGACTAAGTTATGGGACACCCTGTAGATTATTAATGACCGTTGAATGCTTTTAGAAGCCTACTTTGGTGTTTTACCCAGGCATTGCAAGATCTTATACATTTTTAACCACCTTGGCCTATCTAAAACAAAAAGTCGTTCGATAATTTTCCCATTGACTTTTCGTTTTGACCCGAGTCTGATCTCGGGTTATATTTATTTTTAAAGTCGTCAGCGTAATGGACTAAAGTCTTCAATAATAATAAATAACACGTTGCGCATAAAATTTACTAGAATATTGTAATATATACAGGATGTTCCTTACTGTTATGTACAAATTTTGGCAGTATAAAATTAAGTCAATTTTAGTCAAGACTAAAAAAACATAAAAGTGGTAGGTCGATCTTTATTCCTTCCGAAGTTTCTAATCAATAAAATTATAAACATTAAATAATCAGATTTAATTTTGTAAACCAAATAAAAATTTATTTCACGAATTTTTAATTAATTAATTGTTGGATACAAGCTTGACTCGTATGCTGATAGATGAAGTGAAAGTTATTATTTCACGATTGTTTTTTCGTATTTGTTGGGCAGCCTGCTATGTATGCCACTAAAATGAAAAATCTAGGGAATTATAGCGATCTTCGTAACCATACAATAGGACCACCACAACTAATCAATAGTGGATAATTGTCTGATATTCCGGGACCAGATCCTCTGGCTTTCTTAATCATCTAGAGGCTTTATCACACTTTATCGGTTTGGTTCAGTTATTCATCAGTTTAATCTTGTAGATTTGTAAAAATTATAAATTTGTGATTTATTATGGAAAATAATAATAGTTTTTCAGAAGAAGAAAGATGATTATTTTTTTCATTGTATGCATACCGGATAAATTCTAAGGACATAGGACGCCGATTAAAATAAAGTTTTTCATCGGTTGCCAAGCTGATTCGGTTGAGCCAAATATATGGAACTTATTGTTCAAATGAGAGCCCACTTGCTCGGTTAAGAAGAGAAAACAGGCTCATTCTGAGAATTGCATCGAGACCCTGTAAATCTGCAAGAGCAATTGCTGAGTAAGCTGAAGTGCAAACAAGAGCTAGGAATGTCCAAAGATTACACAGGTGAACAAATTTAAACTTTTTTGAGGTAACATGGGTGAAAAGAGGTGTACATGAAGTATTTTATAGTCCTAAATTCGAAAATGATAAGATAATTACAGTAACATGTAGGTTTTTGTTACAGGGGGTCGGTGGTAGGGAAATAAAAGGAGACGACATATTTTTACAATATAATATTTATTTATTAAATATAAACATGTAAAACGTGTTAAATATATATATATATATATATATATATATATATATATATATATATATATATATATGTATATACATATATATATATATATATGTATATACATATACATATATATATATATATATATATATATATATATATATATATATATATATATATGTCCAGATTACATAGTATAGATTCGGTATCTCAAAAACCATTCTTGGTTCTCTAACTAATGTCCAGCCAGTAAATAATCGACTTATGACACTATCCCTCAAGTGTGCTAACAAAAACTATACATTTATTAATGCACACCGCCCAGTTAACGAAGAAAATAAATCTAATCCTGAAAAAGTAAATAAGTCCTGGGAAATTCTGGAAAAGTCTATTTCTAAAATTCCCTATAACCATGTAAAAATCCTATTGGGTGATTTCAACGCTCAACTAGGGAAAGAAAGAAAGTACAAAAAAATAGTCCGCTCATGGACCAACCATAATGGCAGAAAATTGGTTGAATTATGTTCGCAGTTTAATGTAAAAATAATGTCAGCCCATTTTAAGAAGAAAATATCAAAACAAAAGACCTGGAGGTGCCCAAACTCGTACATGGGTCAATTTCAAATTGATCATGTTACCATTTCGTACCCCAATAATAAAGAGATTTTGAATGTTCAAGTCAGGAAAGGAGCTAACATAGATACGGATCACTACTTGACTAGAATCAAACTTAGCTTAAAACCTCGACGGCTAATACCAAAGTTCGACCCTACAGAAGACCTTGATAAACAACCAGCACAGAACTGACAAGAATTGAAACAAAAAATTATTAAAATAGCCTTAAAGTTGATCCCTTTACAAAAACGTAGAAAGGTACCGTGGTAGGATGAAGTTTGTGAGCAAGCAGTATTAAGCCGATGTATGTAAAGCATTTAAAGAGTGGAATAGTCAGAAATAAACTATAACATTTAACAGCAATAAACAGCAATAAATTATAACATTTAAGTAAAAGAAACATCGAAGCTAATTAAACAAACTAAAAGAAAATATGAAAACAATCAACTTAATGAAATAGAAAACGATTTCCAAAAAAATAACATCCGAAATTTTTACGAAACATTTAAAATTAAATTAACAGGCTATCAACCCCAAAGTCCTTGTTTCCAAAAGGAAAACGAACAATTAGCTGTAAATAACCAAGACAATTGCAAAGAACTTACGAAATATTTTGAACAACTACTAAACTGTCTTGAGCCCTTAAACAGATTATCAACACTAAACCTTGGACAAATAAACCCAGATTCATTACCACTGAATGAAGATGAAACAATTAGGCAAATCAAGCGACCTAAAAATAACAAACCTTCTAGTGAAGATGGAATCACTGCTGAACTTTTGAAGTCCACTGGTCCAGGTACAATCAAGGAAATAACCAACATTCTACAAGAAGTTTGGCGAACCGAACAGATTCCGAAAGATTGGAAAGATGTTCTAATTCATCCACTACATAAGAAAGGAGATAGAACGGATGTAAACAATTACAGAGGGATATCTCTTCTCCCAGTTTGTTACAAGATTCTATCTCAATGTCTACTAGACAGAGCACAGGGACAGTTAGAATTGATGAATATCAAGCAGGTTTTCAACCGGGCAGATCTTGCCATGAACAGCTCCTGAACCTAAAGTTGATCGTAAGACATAGACAGTAAAAATCGCGTCTGTTTATTTGTGTATTTCAAAAAGCATATGATTCTATTAACTGCGAATCTTCATTCTAAATCTTGAAAGAACAAGGACTAGATCTGAAAACGCAGGCAATTATTAAAGCCACACTAACTAACACAAGGTCAAAACTTAAATTCATGGGTGACATCTCAGAGCCCTTCGAAATTATAACTGGAGTGAGACAGGGGATGGACTCTCGCCACTCTTATTTAACTGTGTTCTAGAAAAAGTAATACAGGAGTGGCATGAAAAAAAGTCGGTTCTGAATATTGATTAGCCCATTAAACTAGGGAGAACCAACATCAAAATTGATTGTCTGGCGTTTGCTGATGATCAAGCAATTTTGCCTCAAGATATATTAACGGCACAAAAACAGATTGAAATCCTAAAAGAAACAGCAGAAAAGGTAGAACTCCAAATTTCCTTTGAAAAGACACAATACATGACTTGCAACAGACTATGAACACCATTTCTAAAAACAAAATGTGGTAACATCAGACGAATCTCTCAATTCAAATATTTGGGTGAAATAATCATGCAAAACGGGTTGAAAAAAGCGGCCAATAATGGCCAATAATAATGGCCATAAATGGAAACTGCATTAAGATTTACACAAAATATTTACAACAAAAAATGCATATGTAAAAACACAAAACTGTGACATTACAACACAGTTATTAAGCCAGAATGTCTATTTGAATAGAAAGAGAGACATCGAGGAGATTGATAAAAAGTAATGAAAAATCATAAGAAAAATCTTAGGCCCCAAACAAATAAATAGCACAACATACGACTTCCAGAAAACAAAGAAATCAAACAGTACACAGATATATATAGCGATATGAGGAAAAGAAGACTTAAGTTTTACGGACACATAAAACGGATGAATCCGAGTAGGCTAACTAGACAAATAGTCGAATTTTATCAAAATAGGAGTAGAGCTAAAGTAGAAATAATAAATGGATTGTTGCAATTAAAGAGAACCTAAGATCAGTAAATATTACACAAAGTGAAATTCAGGATAGAGGCTGTTTCGGACACAAGGTTAACGTTTGGGAAGTTGGCCAGAGAGAAAACTGTAGGAAGACTAGAACAACTTGGTCTGACGAAAGAACAAAAGCTCATAGCGAAAGAATGAAATCAGTATGGACGCAAAGGAAGGTTAACAACAACTTTATTAATAATTATTAATAATAATTATTAATTATTAATAATTATTAATAATAATAATAATAATAATAATAATAATAATAATAAGGGGAGAAAAGGGCTTTTATAATTGACATCGCAGTGCCACTCTCTCATAATATCAGGAAAACCGAGTTGGAGAAAACCACTAAGTATGAAAACCTTGCGTACGATTTGAAAAACCAGTGGAAACTGCATAAGGTAGAGATAGTGCCTTTCGTTATATCCGCCGAAGGCCTAATAAATAAGAACTTTTCAAAAAATTTGAAGAACCTTGGTATCTCAAAATCGATTGCCATAGTGGGACAACGTGCAGTGCTCTTGCAGACGTGCCACATTGTTCGTAAAATTTTTTGCTAAGTGAGAGGAGTTGAATTGCTTTCTCATTTTGGCATTGTAATATAGACCAGCTTAGGCTGAGATGCTGAGTTCAGTACGAGGATAATAATAATAATAATAATAATAATAAGCGGGCAGGGGGCGGTTAGTCCGCTTGGTGAGTGGCGCCACCACCTTCCCGAGCTGAGAGGAGTAAACCTCTGAAAAAAAAATCCCCAAGCTTAAGGTGGAAATCCATCGTGCCGAGGAGCTGAATGGCACAGGGTTAAAGTGTCTCTAACGATGTCTCCGGATACCAAGCGCCCTCCGGTAGTAAATAGCTTTCCCATGGTAAATCGGGGCTCTGCCTTGGGTGACCGTTTTTCCCTTGAACCCAAATATATTTATGGAGAATAAAACACATAATATTATACAAGGCGGTAGGGTTTTGCGGACAAGAACCCTTCGGAACCGTCGGGAGGATTTGTCCGGGGTTGGTGAATCTGGAGCGAGTGGCGGTTCCCAACTCTATGGCACCACAAGAATGGCAATGAAAGAGGCACTCGAACAACAATTAGATCATCTAAGTCTAGCAACACCAAAGACTTTACTACAAAATCAACAGAGAGCGGAAATTAATAATGGAGTAGAAGATCAAAATACCCCGGTACTTGCTGGATCGCCCCTAATAAGGAAGGCTGTCACTAGGACCGAACGCACTCCACGTATCAGATGGACACGCGAAATGAATATTGATGTAATGCGTGTCTATTACTACGTAAACCAGTGCGGAGATAATCCGCTCCCTGGATGGAGGCATGCACTCCACCAAGAATATAAAAAGAGGTTCCCTGAAACTCAGCTGTCGGAACAAAACTTAGCCGACCGCAAAAATGTAATTCTAAGGAAAAACTATCTAACCGAATCGGAATTAATGAACATCAAGAGAGAAATCGGTAATGAACTACATCAAAACATTACATATCAACAACATAAAGAAGATACTATAGACGTTCTTAACTCGAATACAGAGGAGAAACAAGTAGAACAAACTCAAAATGTATCACCAGAAGCATCATCGTCTAAAAATGAAGAATCAATCTCGCAACGTAACTTTTCTAACATACGAGAGAAGTTTTACAGCAATTTGGCCAATTTTACTGGCTCAAACCCATTGAATAGACCAAAAATTCCAGTACTGCGTAATATTGCAAAATCACGTATTACTCTAATGCAGATTAATAGAGTTTTGGAATCACATCTATCAGGGATGACAAATTTAAGCGATATACATCTTGCATTATATTGTGCAGCAGTGACTGTCATCGAAATTTCAGGTCAAAAGACTTACACCCATAATGCGGCTGGTCGTAGTATCCAGAAAAATACACCTGTCTGGAAAACGCGCCTTGAAAACAATATCAATGAGGTCCGGAGGAAAGTTGACATTATCTCAGAGTATCTTTCTGGTAATCAGTCAAATAAAGTAGCGAGAAAAGCAAAAATAATTGCCAATAAATCTGGCATTGACTTCGATGATTCAAACCTGACAGAAAAATTGTTGGATCTAAAAGATCGGTTTAGGCAAAAAGCTAAATCGAAAGGAGCCAGGCTAGCAAGATATAATGAACTAGAAAAGCGAAAACATCAAAATTCAGTATTTGCAAACAGCCAAAAGAAATTTTATAGACAACTCGAAGCAGAAGGTAACAGCAAGTCAGAACTTAAGAATATCGATGTGTCTTCCTTTGCGGAATATTGGAGATCGGCTTGGAAAAAATCAGACGGCTACGAAAAATTGGCTCCTTGGGTTAAAACCATTCAAGAACAGACAAATGCTCTCCCAGATATGGAGTCTAACGATTTCACAGAGATTGACATTTGCACTGCTGTCAGGAAGACTCACAACTGGAAGGCGCCTGGACCAGATGGATTGCATAACTTCTGGATTAAAAGCTTTACAGCCGCCTATCCCGTACTTGCAAATGCATTTAAAGAGGTTTTAATAAATCCAGACACTTTCCCTGACTTTCTAATGGAGGGCAATACATACCTACAGTTCAAAAAAGGGGACGTTAAGCAACCCAATAACTACAGACCAATCACATGTCTGTCAGTGTTATATAAACTGTTCACAGCCCTACTCAATGAAAAAATCTACCAACATTGTGATAAAAACAACATTTTTGAAGAAGAACAGAAAGGATGTATAAGAGCAAGTATGGGCTGCAAGGAACAATTGACGATCGATGCTGTAGTTCTTGAGCAAGCGCGAAAAAGAAAACGCAACTTAAATATCTGCTATATAGACTACAAGAAAGCATTCGATAGTGTCCCTCACGATTGGCTGGTTGAGGTTCTGAAT
This sequence comes from Cosmopolites sordidus, assembly GCA_031761425.1. Taxonomy (NCBI): domain Eukaryota; kingdom Metazoa; phylum Arthropoda; class Insecta; order Coleoptera; family Curculionidae; genus Cosmopolites; species Cosmopolites sordidus. The sequence continues at coordinate 687,739 of JARFXV010000813.1, read as the reverse complement.
TTCTATAAAATTAGCCCCCAGATTATTAATTCTTTAAAGTGCCTGATGGGGAAGTGGAAAACGAATCTTTTTGTCGGCCAACAATGCATTGCAGCTACAAATATCGAGAGAGGAATTTTTCAGGGAGATTCCCTTTCTCCAATTTGGTTCTGTTTAGCATTGAACCCTTTGTCCACACTACTCAACAACAGCAATATTGGATATAAACTTAACATGAGGAATCCAAGAAAGTTCTCTCATCTAATATATATATAGATGACCTTAAATTATATGGAGAAACTAGAGAAAAATTAAACTCATTGATAAAAACGGTTGAAACATTCAGTAGGGATATCAGAATGTCATTCGGACTGGACAAATGCTCTACCATTAGTATACAGAAGGGAAAGGTTCAGAGTCAACATTCAACACTTTGTAACATACAACAACTAGAACCAGAAGAGTCCTACAAATATTTAGGAATACCCCAAAAGCATAAACTTGATCATAACCAGTTAAAGAAGGACTTTTCCACTCTATACCAAAAGAGACTTGCAAAACTTTTAAACACCAAACTGAACGGAGGAAACCTCATTAGAGCGATCAACGGTTGGGCGGTGCCAACTCTGACATATTCTTTTGGCATAGTTAAATGGTCAGAAACTGACCTTGATGAGCTCGATAGGTTGACGCGCCGAACATTGACAAAGTTCCGATGCCTGCATCCAAACTCATCTACGAAAAGACTATACATCCCAAGAAAGTTGGGGGGGTAGAGGCCTTGTAAACGTAAAAAATCTCTGTCTCAATCAAGAAAATAGAATGAGAAAACACTTCCTTGATTCAAACAGTACGTTGATGAAATTGGTTGCAAATGAGGATCGGGGTTTCACCCCACTGAACCTAAATAAACGGAATCGTATTGATAGCAGAACAACGCTCACGGACTGTGTTCGAGAATGGAAAGGACAAACATTGCACGGAAGGTTTCCTAAGTCACTCGAAGATGACACCATTGACGAACAATTGTCTCTGAAGTGGCTGACCGATGGACTCTTGTACCCAGAAACAGAAGGTTTCGCGATATCTATTCAAGATAGGGTAACAAGAACAAAAAACTATGAAAAGCACATACTGCATTTGGACGTAGTCGATAAGTGCAGGAAATGCGGTACTTTGGGGGAAACAATTGAGCACCTTATTGGCGGTTGCCCGGCCCTTACTCCTAATGCTTATTTAGGACGGCATAATCAGCTGGCAAAAATTATACATCAACAAATTGCAAAAAAATACTCGCTATTAGAAAATGCACCGCCTCCATATTATAAGTACTCGCCTTCTCCTGTACTTGAATCATCCGATACCATTCTTTACTGGGACAGACCAATCACTACTGATCGAACGGTTGATTATAACAGGCCGGATATTGTTCTAATCAACAAAAAGGACAAGAGGGCTTTTATAATTGACATCGCAGTGCCACTATCTCACAACATTAGAAAAACTGAGATAGAAAAATCCACAAAAATTCAAGTATGAAAATCTGGCATATGACTTGAAGAACCAGTGGAAACTGAGTAAGGTAGATGTAGTGCCCTTCGTTATATCCGCCGAAGGCCTGATAAGTAAGAGATTTTCAAAGAACCTCGAGAGCCTCGGGATCTCGAGATCGATTGCCATAGTGGGACAGCGTGCCGTGCTCTTGCAGACGTGTCACATTGTTCGTAAGATATTATGCTAGGGTGAGAGGAGCTGAATTGCTTTTTCATCTTGGCATTGGAATACCGGCCAGCATGAGCTGATATTCTACAGTAAGGATGAGCAGAATAATAATAATAATAGACTACAGGAAAGCCTTCGATAGTGTTCCACACGATTGGTTACTAGAAGTCCTGAAGATTTATAAAATAAGCCCTCCCATCATTAACTCCTTAAGGTGCCTAATGGGGAAATGGAAAACAAATATCTTTATCGACCAACAATGCATTACAACTGCGAATATCGAGAGAGGAATTTTTCAGGGAGATTCCTTTTCTCCAGTTTGGTTTTGTCTAGCCCTAAACCCTATGTCTACATTACTGAACAACAGTAATATAGGATATAAACTAAACATGAGGAATCCACGAAAGCTCTCGCACCTACTATATATGGATGAATTTAAACTCTATGGAGAAACTAGAGAAAAACTAAACTCCTTAATAAAAATGGTCGAAGAATTTAGTAGGGATATCAAGATGTCATTCGGACTTGATAAATGCTCTACCATTAGCATCCAAAAAGGAATAGTCAACAATCAACATTCAACACACTGTAACATACAACAACTGGCACCAGAAGAATCCTATAAATATTTAGGTATACCTCAAAACGAGAAATTTAACCATAGCCAGTTAAAGAAAGACTTTTCTACTATGTACGAAAAGAGGCTTACAAAACTTTTAAATACCAAACTGAACAGTGGAAACCTGATTAGAGCGATCAATGGATGGGCAGTGCCAACTCTGACCTATTCCTTTGGTATTGTTAAATGGTCAGAAACAGACCTTGATGGACTGGATAGATTAACACGTCGAACATTGACAAAATTCCGATGTCTGCATCCAAATTCATCTATGAAGCGACTGTACATTCCAAGAAAGTTGGGAGGCAGAGGCCTCGTGAACATTAAGAACCTTTGTCTGAACCAGGAGAGTAAGATGAGAGAACGCTTCATTAATTCAAGCAGCACGCTAATGAAGTTGGTTGCTAAGGAGGACCGGGGTTTCACCCCGTTGAACCTAGATAAATTAAATCGTGTTGATGGTAGAACAACACTTACGGATTGTGTCCGTGAATGGAAACAACAGACACTGCATGGACGGTATCCAAAGTCACTCGAGGATGATACCATTGATGGACCATTGTCTCTAAAATGGCTGACCGATGGGCTGTTGTACCCAGAAACAGAAGGTTTTGCGACATCTATTCAAGATAAGGTAGTAAGAACACGGAACTATGAAAAGCATATACTACACATGGATGTTGTCGACCGATGTAGGAAGTGCGGTATAGTGGGAGAAACGATTGAACACCTTATCGGTGGGTGTGCAGTTCTAGCCCCTAATGCTTATTTAGGAAGACATAATCAGCTGGCGAAAATTATACATTAGCAAATTGCATTAAAGTATTCGCTATTAGATAAACCTGCTCCATATTATAAGTACTCACCTTCATCCGTATTAGAATCATCTGATTCAATCCTATACTGGGACAGACCAATCACAACAGATCGAACGGTCGATTATAATAGACCAGACATTGTTCTAATTAGTAAAAAGGAGAAAAGGGCTTTTATAATTGACAGGCAGTGCCACTCTCTCATAATATCAGGAAAACCGAGTTGGAGAAAACCACTAAGTATGAAAACCTTGCGTACGATTTGAAAAACCAGTGGAAACTGCATAAGGTAGAGATAGTGCCTTTCGTTATATCCGCCGAAGGCCTAATAAGTAAGAACTTTTCAAAAAATTTGAAGAACCTTGGTATCTCAAAATCGATTGCCATAGTGGGACAACGTGTAGTGCTCTTGCAGACGTGCCACATTGTTCGTAAAATTTTATGCTAAGTGAGAGGAGTTGAATTGCTTTCTCATTTTGGCATTGTAATATAGACCAGCTTAGGCTGAGATGCTGAGTTCAGTACGAGGATAATAATAATAAGAGTAGATGTCATATAGCGACAAAAAAATCACTTTTTCCTCTTGTGTTCTGTAGCCTCATCTCTTTTTAAAAACCAGCAGTAGTTGCCCAACATAGATGGGTTCCAGCCTCCCTGGTATCTTGCCTTCATCGTCCTGTTGTCCTGGTGTAGCCTCTCTCCTCGTTTGTCGCTTACTACACGCAAATTTTCTGGAAAAAATCCAAATAAGAGTGTAAAAATGCATTTTAAAGACATGCGTTACCCTAGTATTTCATAGTCTTTCAAGAGTTCATCTATGAGGTTTTTATAGTTTTCATCTTTCTTGTTGCCGAGATATCCTTTCACTACACTGTTAAGCTGCCAATTCCGTTTTATTTAATTTTTTTTGAAAACAGAAATTAACTAGGAAGCTTCATTATTTGAGGTCCAATAAATATACCTTCTTTTTGTTTTACATCACTTAATTCAGGAAATATTTCTTTTAAGTGGGTTCTCTTTACACCATAGCAACAGCAAACGGCATAATTTTTTTTCTTGCGATGCACCCACTGCACTAAATGTACGTGACTTACTTACTTTCACAGCAAACATGAGGAGCCCAACTTTTATCTTGATCTCCAATTTAGCACTTAAAATATATAAGATAGGTTTATAGATCTAGCTTGTCACATTAAAATAAATCGTCCGCATCAATGTTAAGCGGGTGTCGGAGGAAAGGCTAGGTTATATCAGTTCTTGGGTCACCGTGTTAAGTGATAATAGGCATATTTTTGAAAGTCTTGAAATTCGATACCTAGGCTATATCTTTAGATACTGTGAGCATAAATTTCCCAATTTTTCAGCGTTATTTGGCGTTTATTTCAACAATTGGCACTTTTTTTTCAACAAAAAATTTATTTTTTATATTACTTATTTTTTTGCAAAAGAACCACATTTCAAAAAAACTCATATCATGATAAAAAATACTTTTGTGTGCTCAAAAATGGACTTCACAAGTGTTCATAACTATTGTTCACAACAATTGGCACTTTTTTTTTCAACAAAGTGTAAGTAAGATGAAGTGCGCATTTAACGCGGGAGTCCGGTCCCAGTATTAATTTAAATTAAACATGTAGATCGCAATTTTAAACTCAATATCTATAAAAAAATGTGGTTTCAACAAGATACAAAAATCATGTCAACCTGTGTTATTAAAAAAAAAGTCTGAAGATATTACAAGAAAAAATTGAAAAAGAAACCAGTATTAAGTACTGGCCACAAATTAGCCTTTCGTTTTCGTTGAAAAGGTCACGTCATGGACAGAGCAATGGAAGGAAATAATGTTTTCTAACAAAAAAAAATCAGTTTGGATGGGCTTGATTGTTTTTCCTTTTATTTTCATGCCCTTAGAAAGGAACAAAAAATATTATGGAGATGGCAAATGGAAGGAGGAAGTCAATGGAATCATGGTTTCGGTGAGTATTGGCTACAAAAAAGATAATTTACTATTTCCATCTCATTGATTTAACTCTCAAGAATACAGAAATTTTGAGTGAAGCTTCGTCAATGTTTCAACAAGAAAAATTATAACAAAATGGTTCAAGAAAAATAGTTTTTCAAATTAGACTGGTCTCTCCAAATTTGAATGCCATTGAAAATGTCTGGGGGATGCTTTCCCCCAGATGAGTTTAGACTGAATCAATTTTAAAACAGAAAATTTGATAAGTGCTATTCAGACTTCAAGGGAAGAAATTTATCAACAAACAATAAAACAGTTATACGATTATATCATATTTTCTGCGTTCGAAAACACTAAATTTTAATCATGTTTCGGAACAAGATGTAAGACTTACATTATCGGAAAGATTTATCTTTGTACGATAAAAACAAATTTAAAAAGAATTAATTTGACAGTTTATTTAAAATACTAAATACAAATTACTTTTAAGATCATCCATAAACATCAAAAATTTCGTAATGGTCGAATTACAAAAACAGCCATAAAGTCAATATCCTTTTGTATACGGAGACGCATTGATAATACGGCCTTCAGCTATAAGAGACCCTATTAGATGTGTGCCACATATCCGCGATGGGAAATTACTGTGAAGTTCACTTGTTATATAACAAGTGAAAGTATTTTGGTAACAGGTCATAGGCGTAGAAGAAAGCATACCTGACAAAATTTTATAAATATTACGTTATTTTATAATATACCTACATATATAAAAACTCTACATTCTAAAAACAAAATATAGTAACATCAGACGAGTCTCTCAATTCAAATATTTGGGTGAAATAATCATGGAAAATGGGTTGGAAAAAGCGGCCAATAAACATAATTACACAAAATATTTACAACAAAAAATGCCTATCTAAAGACACAAAACTGAGACATTACAACACAGTTATTAAGCCAGAATGTCTATATGGGGCAGAAACGCTCATTTTGAATAGAAAGAGAGACATCGAGGACATTGAAAAGAAGGAAAGAAAAATCATAAGAAAAATCCTAGGCCCCAAACAAATAAATACAACAACATACCGACTTCGAGAAAACCAAGAAATCAAACAATACACAGATATACATAGCGATATGAGAAAAAGAAGACTTAAGTTTTACGGACACATAAAACGGATGAATCCGAGTAGGATAACTAGAGAAATTGTCGAATTTTATGAAAATAGGAGTATATCTAAAGTAGAAATAATTAAATGGATTCCTGCAATTAAAGAAGACCTAAGATCAGCAAATATTACACAAAGTGAAATTCAGGATAGAGACTGTTTCAGAAAGTTGACGTTTGGAAGGTTGGCCAGAGAGAAAAATGTTGGAAAAAAGCTCGGAACGAAGAACGAACGGAAAAAAGCTCATAGCGAAAGAATGAAATTAGTATGGGCGCAAAGGAAGGCTAACAACAACAAACGCCTCTAATTGTACTTCGCGTGGCCCACTAGGGTCCATACGTGAATAATAAATATACATATATAGATACACGGACATAAATATTATCATCATCATCATCATCATCATCATCATCACTCAGCCATTGTCGATCCACTGCAGGATGAAGACCTCCCCAGCATGCTTATGATTCGCGCGGTCCTAAGCTTTCCTCTGCCATTCGGGTACAATATATTTGATGATGGCATCGAGTCATCGTGTTTTAGGTCTTCTTCGTGGAGGCTTATGATCAAGCGTTGATCATCTCGGGATTGCTTTGGTCCATCTGTCGTCACATGCTTTGCAATATGGCCTGCCCACCTCCATTTCAGTTCCTTTACCTTTCCAATGATGTTACATACTTTTGTTTGTTCTCTGATCCATGTGCAGGTCTTTCTGTCCCGCTTTGTAATGCCTGAGCATACACCTTTCCATTCCCTTCTGGGCTATTCGAAGTATTTGAATTGATTATGATGTGAGTGTCTATGTTTCACTTCTGTATGCCAGAACAGACAGCACGCACTGATCAAAAACGCTGGGCGCTATTACCCTCCATTGAAATCCTTTGCCCAAGATATATTATAGTGGTCCACCTCCCTCTAAATCGCATCTCAAAATAGATATTCTTCTATTTTCAGCAAATTTGTTTGAACATAACCTGACTCTTTTTCAGATTTATTTTCAAGTCTAATGGTTCTTCCGCCCTTTGCAGCTCTTGTCTGTGTTTTTATAGTTCATCTGGGTCTTGTGACAGGAGAACGATATCATATGCAAATCTAAGGTGGCTTAAGTATACACCATTTATTTTTATTCCATCCTGTTTCAAAGCCAGATTGCGGAATACTTCTTCCAAGCAGACTGAGAAAAGAACAGGCAATATTGCGCCTCTTTAAGGCGAGGCGTTCTACATTGGTTTTAACTTCAAGATCATAAATGGGAATTGCTGCTGTAGCTTCCGCATACATGGATCTCAGTAGGTTTACATAGGCTGTCTATAATAATAATAAATAATGCATCCATTATGCTTGCTTTAATATTGAGTCAAATGCCTTTTCATAGTCAATAAAAGCCAACCACAGTGGCATGGTGTATTCATCGTGCCTTTCTATGCACTGGTCGACAACCTGAATATGATCCATTCTACTGAATCCACTTCTGAATCCTGCTTACTCTCTTGGTTTTGCATTATTTAGTGTTCTTAATATTCTTTAAGATATTATCTTAGTGAAAACTTTGTACAATACTGACAGAAGGCTTATTGGGCAGTAATTTTTTAAATCTTGCTGTGTTCCTTTCTTATGAAGAAGAATCACTGCAGCATGTTTCCATAGGTTGGATATTTTTTGTCTTTTGAGGCATTTTGAGTACAATTTTACCAGTATTTTATGTAAAGTTTGATCGCCAGTTTTTAACTTCCCAACTGTTATACTGTCCTTTCCTGGAACCTTTCCATTCTTCATAGCTTCTAGAGCTCTGTCTATAACTTACTTCTTCTATAGTATGTGTCACTTCATCCAACATAATATCTGGCTTTTGCTCTTCCGTGGGCATTGCTCTCTTTGACTGGTTCTGATCTTCATATAACTTTGAATAAAATCTACTTATAACCTCTAACATTTCCGCACGTACCTTGCATACTGTTTGTTTGCAATACCCCCTTGTTTTCTTCTAGTGTTTCTTCTCGAATATATTTTCTTACAGTTTTGCAAAGCTCAACGTACTCGACTCTACCTAAAAGACTCCCTGCATTCTTCATTGTATGCCGTTTTTTTATTAAATCAGTGGTCTCATTGGAAATTTTTGACTGAAACTTTTTTATACTGGTGCTATTGCAGCAGCAGTTTTAAGCACATTATCGAATATTTTTTCATGCTGATCTGTTATTTCGGATCTCCTCTAGGTCTTGCAACACATTAAAGCGGTTCGGCAAAGCAATCTCAAAATCGCTTCGCCTATGAAGCAGCTTCCCAGAATTTACTTTGCCTTTCTTCGATCTTACCATTCTTGTACGTTGTCTTCGACAGTTTATCCTAACCTTTACTCGTACCATTCTAAGGTCACTTCCAACATTATATATATATATATATATATATATATATATATATATATATATATATATATATATATATAGATATATATATATATATATATATATATATATAATTCAGTTTTTTTGTTTCATTGTTCTCTTAAGGAACTATTTGAAGCCATTTATTCCATACCATCCGTATAAATTTGTACTGTATGTGTATTGTCCGTAACACATTAATGTCGTTTAATGTCAAATTTGTGACAAAATGACCAGCACATCAAACCGTATGTCATAACATATTTTAAATGATTCACGTTACATTCAACTTTACTTTACTTTACATAAAACACTAGCAAAATTATATTCGAAATGCCTCAAACAACAAGAAGTACCCAGCTTATGGAAAAATGCAGGAGTGATTCTTTTACACAAGGAAGGAGCACGGGAAGATTTAAAGAACTACCATCCAATAAGCCTCTTATCAGTGGTGTACAAAGTTTTCACCAAGATAATATCCAAAATAATATTAAGAAAACTTAATGACGCACAACCAAGGGAGCAAGGAGGATTCAGAAGTGGATTCAGTACAATGGATCACATTCAGGTTCTACAGCAGGTCATAGAAAGACAGAACGAATACACTATGCCACTGTGTTTGGCTTTTATAGATTATGAAAAAGCATTTGATTCCATCTCAAAACGGGTCATAATGGATGCATTGCTTAATCAAGGTGTAGAGAAAGCCTATGTAAATCTACTAGGATCAATATATGATGAAGCTACAGCGACAGTCCACATTGACGATCTTGAGGTTGGAATAAATGTTGAGCGGGGCGTACGGCAGGGTGACACAATATCGCCTCTTCTTTTCTCAACCTGCCTGGAAGAAGTGTTCCGTAATCTGGATTGGGAACAGGATGGAATAAAGATTAATGATGCATACTTAAATCATATTAGATTCGCAGATGATATCGTTCTTCTTTCACAAGACCCAGAGAAACTGCAAAGACACGTACAAGAGCTGCAAAGGGCTGGTGAACCATTTGGCTTGAAAATAAACCCAAAGTAGAGCCAGGTCATATTCAGTAAATTTACTGATGACAAAAGGATTTCTATTTTGGGAACGGATTTGGAAGTTGTGGATCACTATATATATATATATATATATATATATATATATATATATATATATATATATATATATATATATATATATATATATATATATATATATCTTAGGCATTGGGTTTCAATGGAAGGGGATAACCGTCCGGAAGGTGGAACGACGCGTTAAATGTGGCTCGTCAGGCATTTGACAGGCTCAACATAGTGTTTAAGAGCAAACTGCCACGCAACTGATGAGACGAAAGATGGACCAGGGTGGTAATGGACTGGATACCGCTTGTTCGCAAACGTCCACGGAGAAGACCGAAAACACGATGGACTGTTGATATTATTAAGTATATTGGACCCGAATGGCAGAGGAAAACTCAGCACCGCGAGAGTTGGAAACATGTTGAAGAGGCCTTCATCCTGCAGTGGATTGATACAGGTTGATGATATTATATATATATATATATATATATATATATATATATATATATATATATATATATATATATATATATATATATAATCGAAAAGCTATGATAAGGATTATTATTTTAAGCAACTATGTCTAAAAGCAGAACTACAAATAAACTAATGAACATTGTTAAAACAATGTTCATTGTTAAATCAATCAGCCAAAACATAATAATGGGAATATTGAACTGACTAATTGAGATATTTCCACGAGTTGGTTGACAAAAATTATTTCAGTGTTTGTATTTAAATTCTATATAGATATATATATATATATATATATATATATATATATATATATATATATATATATATATATATATATATATATATATATATATATATATATATATATGTTACTTATACAGACCTCTATAAAGACAGCTTCGCAATATAAAATTATATATAGTCTACGTGTTACGCCACTGTCAGTAAGAATAAATAATTTTTATAAAAGGAACACGCATGGGTTAAATAATTTATACCAATTACAACGAATTTATGTAACCTCCCTGGTACATGAATTAATGACTTAATACTTAAAATATTTCATATTAAATAATTTATTAAAGAAAACTTATATATGGTTATATAATATAAATGATAAAATTAAGGTTATTGTTGTATATATATATATATATATATATATATATATATATATATATATATATATATATATATATATATATATATATATATAAATATATTATTTTCCTTTTCATCTTTTATTTCAAGTTGCATTTTAAATGAGGTGTGATTTGTAGCCAAAACACCTTCATTCCTCCAAAAATTTTCGGACGATGCGAGTGGTATTAAGGATAACCACCTTGTGACAGAAAGTTGATGTTTTCAGGTTTTTTGGTTTAATGCCAATTATTGAAATTATCAATTTCACAATATGAAACTGGTTCAATTCCCATATTCGGTTTATTTCTACATTGAGCTCTTTATATTTTAGTACTTTCTCTTCAGCTGTCTTTTGAATGTTATGTGTGTTTGGAACACCTCTGTCGATTGGGAATGCTGTTTCCTTCTTTTTATGCAATAATATTTTGTCTGGCCTATTAGAGTGTACAGTTTTATCTGTTATTATTGTTTGGTCGTAATATAACCTAAAATCGGCTGATTCTAGTACCGCCTCTAGGGTCTTTTTATAATAGGCTTGCTCTGTTATAAGGCTATTAAGGCTTGCGAGCTCCTGGTGGACTATACTGGCCACCTGGTTATGACGGTGAATATAGTCCGACTGGGAGAGTCAACTACATGCATCTAAATGTTGGATAGTGTCAGGTTTTTCGTGGCATTTCTTACATTTGTCATTCGATACTGGTGCATCCTTAACGATATATTTTTGGTAGTTCTTAGTGTGCACGACTTGATCCTGAATTGCACACATAAAGCCCTCCGAAAAAGTCTCCGAGAACAGACCTCCCCATGTCAACTAGGCGTTCGACGCACTCTTGTCGACTTATGATGGTCAAGATCACGGAGGTGTCTACCATGCAGAGACATATTTTTCCACTCTTGTAGAATTGTGCCGATTGTCTGAATGCTCTCATTTTGTCGTTCCATTTTTTTAATATTCAGAGGCGTGTAATTATCATCAGCGAAAAACAAGCTGGCGAATCTCGGGCATTCGGTCATTATTTGGTTATTTAGTTATATTAAAATATTTTCTCAAACTAGATATTTGTTTTTTGTGTAGATTACATATATTTATTATTCCTCTTCCTCCTTCAATTCATATAAGTCGTTGTATTCTACTGTGTGGGTGGTGTTTCCTATATTTTGTTATTGTGGTTCTAATTATTCGTTAGAGATATCTGCGTTTCATCAAAATATAATTCCAAATGAATTTGTTAAGGCTGGTAGCAAAAGTGTTTATAGCTTTTACTATATTCCTGTTGCCCAAGTCAAGCCAGCATATGCTTTCAAGTCTGGAAGTAAATTATTTAGTTAGATTTTCCTTAATGAGTGTATTCTCAGCTCTCTTGGACTGTTGTATTTCAGGGTATTTATATACATCACCCTCCCACATTGGCTCTATATATTCTTGTTCTGCAGTGACAAATTCTGTCATCTCTAACTTAGACCCTCTCTTTATGTTAATAGTTCTACACTTCTCTAATCAAAAGTGAATATTAATCGGTTATAAATATATCTACAACCTGAAGGAGTTGCTGCAATTTAGGTGGTGATGATGATTTTAAATCATCCTTCAGTGGCGTCTCGTAAGGCATTTATCACAGTAAACAATTTTTCCGAGCAAAACACCATATTTTACCTCCTGTGTAGGGTTTCAATAGCACGAAAAGTAAAAAGGAGAAAGGAGAAAGCAAAAAAAATCTTTAGCAGCACTATTTTCGTCTACGCCGTCCCACTTGAAAATCCCACGAGCCGCCACTGCTTCTATCCTTTGAGATCTGCACACATCATATTATATTTGATATTACAGCACATTATTTGTCCCTTATCACTTAGGCTCCAGTTATACAGTGCGTTTGAAACTGCTTTGGCTTGATCTTTGCCAGAAGAACTCTCCAGTTAAAGTACCTTCTCCTTCTTGCTCCTTCTCTTCAAATGAAATAAGGATAAACAGACGTTCTTCTTTAGAACTTCTCACATCCAGGCTAGGTAATAATTTTCCATCCCAATGCACGGTAACTAATTCGAGTACATTATTCTAAAATTGGCTTTTATTGATTCCGCTCTATGTTTTCTCATTTTTGTTCGCACGCGTTGAATAGATGATTTGTTGATTTGGTAGTCGTCGCAACTATGGCCTAGTGCTTCTACTGTAGCCTGAAGTATATAAACGGAATCCCTTACGCTTAGTTGACATTTATCTAAACATGCAACTAACTTTGCAGTGATGAAATCTTCCCTTGCTCTTTTCGTAGTAGAAACAAAACTTACAGTTCGTGATGTTGAGGGTAAAGGTTCTTCAGAACTTTCTTCAGAGCTGGTGGATTCATCTTGAGACAGTATATGGTCATTTAAAGTAAAAGATGACAATAAGCTCTTTGAAGACATTTGCGTGGCTCTCTTTTTATCTTCGTCTAGTTTTCTCGGTCTCACTTTTTCTTCGTTCTCAACTAACTTTTTGTCTATGCCCGCCAAGCAACCTGGACACCTTGGCTCTTTTTGTTTTTGTAAGAGAATTTTATCTTCATATATATTCATTCTATCAAGAGCATCAGCAAGAGCAAGAGCTATCAGAGCAGAGCATCAGCATCATATCAAATAAATTATCCAAACCCTTTTGAAAATCCTCCTCGGGGTGTGTGTAAACAACTTGTGTATTTTTGCAGCCCTCGCCAGAATTGATAGAGATCCATAAGTTTCTTCACGCAGTTAGGTACAGCTTTGGTAGGCATTCTAGCCTTTTCTCAGAATATAATACACTCCCGAATGACAAGATTTGCACTTTCACTTACAGTCAATTGAACTTAAAAAATAATTTAAAAACTTAAAAAATAAAACCGCGAGAACTTGACTAATAATATAAGAACTTGACTTGGTAATATTGCACCCGTAATTTGGTGATTTACGTCACCAACCAAGGAATTTTTTTTAATACTTCTTAGTTCCACTGACATCTTCAAAACATAAAACAATGCGTGTTAACTACCCGACAAGCAGAGAGTAAATGACAAATGGCTAGAGCGCGCCATTCATGCAGCGCAGCTTGTATGAACATGTTTTCCGTGCAAGTCGTCATAGGTTGCAGTGCTCTAAAATAGAAAAAAAATTGTGTGTGTTAGAATCATATAAATATAACTAGAACCTTTGCTTTAGAAAAAAAAAACCTTGAAAAATAAGGGACACTTTAGTGAATAGTAATTCTAAAATCATTACGAGCTATTTTGATTTCCTAGCCCAGGTCAGCTATTTATCAATAGACCCTTGTACAATATTGTCTGCTCTTCTTCAAATATTAGTAATAATAAGAGATCCAATGCTTTGATGGATACGTTATGATGTAAACGTTAAGGAAAACAATACTTAATAGTTATGAATTCCAGATATAAAGGGTTGTCAAATAAAAGTGTCAGAAGTTTAAAAACAGTTTTTAAAGTTTTAAAGTGTCAGAAATTTGTATTTTATCTTGAAGAACACATAATGGCATTGTGTCTTGAGAATAGTGAAATCCGCAGATTCAATTTTCGATTACTCATTCACACGTATATTTTCAATTGTGGCATGAATGTTTCATTTAAGCTAGAGAATGTTTCGATATTTATTTCTGTAAGCTACAGATATAATATAATCCCGCAAAAAAAGAATCCGCAAAAAAAGAAGAAAAAGAAGAAGAAAGTATGTGAGATCGCATAATTTTGGTGGCCAGTTGAAATTACTATTTCGCGAAATAAAGCATCTAGAAAACTCTTGTTATAATACGATTGTCTAGCAAGATGTATGACTCGACGTACCGTCTCCTTTAAGGAAACCATTGATTATATCCACATTTATTAGTTCAGGCCAAATATATTTTTATAGGATTCACCATTAACAGTAACACGATTTCCATCATGTTTTTCAAAAAAAATATGGTCCTATCACTCCTTCAGCCCAAAAACCACACCAAACAGTGACTTTCTAAGGATGAAGAGCTAACTTCTGAATAACTCGATGATTATCGAGTTACGTTTCTTCACAAACCCATTAAACTAGAAGTGCGCTTCGGCAGAAAAGATTATTTATAAAGACAATTAATTTTCCAACTTGCATACTTGAATCATACATCTTCCCACTGCCGTAGACTGCAATTCATATATTGTACATTTTTCCATGATGAATCAACATTAGTCAGGTACTGAACACACCAGCCATTGGGCGACATTATATTTCAAGCAATTGCCACTATTGCATTTCAAAGTTTAGACACCATTATTGGAAAACCCTTTATAAAAATTCCTTAAAAATTGATGCTGGTGTATATTAATTTTTAACAATTATGAACTTTAACAGGATAATATTCATAAAGCAATTATTATAACGACATTTTCATTATCAATAAAAGTCGAACTTGCTCTTGATCAC